>JACXGI010001759.1:0-85547 GCA_016801175.1 Esox masquinongy
CATGAAAAGTATGAGCATGTACAGCACTCAATACTTAGTTGGGGCTCCTTTTGCCTGAAGTACTGCAGCAATGCGGTGTGGCATGGAGTCCATCAGTCTGTGGCACTGCTCAGGTGTTATGAGAGCCCAGGTTGCTCTGATAGTGGCCTTCAGCTCTTCTGCATTGTTGGGTCTGGCGTATCGCATCTTCCTCTTCACACTACCCCATAGATTTTCTATAGGGTTAAGGTCAGGCGAGTTTGCTGGCCAATTAAGAACAGGGTACCATGGTCCTTAAACCAGGTACTGGTAGCTTTGGCACTGTGTGCAGGTGCCAAGTCCACTCTTTGTGAATCTCCCCCACATTTTTGAATGGGTTTTGTTTCACAATCCTCTCCAAGGTGTGGTTATGCCTATTGCTTGTACACTTTTTTCTACCATATCTTTTCCTTCCCTTCGCTTCTCTATTAATGTGCTTGGACACAGAGCTCTGTGAACAGCTAGCCTCTTTAGCAATGACCTTTTGTGTCTTGCCCTCCTTGTGCAAGGTGTCAATGGTCGTCTTTTGGACAGCTGTCAAGTCAGCAGTCTTCCCCATGATAGTATAGCCTACAGAACTAGACTGAGCTTTGCCCCAACCAACTGGCTCAGAGAGCCCTCCATTGCCACATCGCTGACCAAACTCTGAGGGTGACTTCCAGAAAGTGGCAAGGGGATTCAAAAGTCCATCATCTTCAAGGATACTTGATTTGAAGCATGTAATTCATGTTTTACTTATAAATAATGAAACAAGTATAGAGTTCGTATTAACAAACCCCTGCTGCCATTTTCAAGGTAAAATCCTCAGTAACCATTAAACATGCATTTAATATTGATTTGATCTTTTGCATGTGTCAGTTCTCAAAAGCAGACATAAGCAAATGTATCTGTTTTATAATTAGGCACGCCTGTCCTCACGTCTAATGAACTCCTACATTATCACTCCCACAGACTGAGGAAACTTGTGAACATGCTGGGGAAGGGGTTCATTTGGGATTTAGTCATGGTCAGCAGCACTGAGGCCATTACCATCTTATTTTCTGTATATTAGCTGAGTTTCCCTGATTGACCGTGTTGGACCAATCAAACGCATTATCAACAGGGTCTTCAGGAGGGATCTGCAAGTGAAGTGGGAGATATCACCCAATTGACCAAATTAAAATGATGGATGCCTTCAATGGCTATGTCCGTTACAGAACCTGATTTCTCGCTGTTAGGTATGTCCTCTAGCCAATTCTGTTGGATGCATGCTCTATTCTACTCTATAATTCTTTATTTTACACTGTAGACCAGTCAAGGAAGTTATTTATTATGTTGTAAGCCCTTAATGTTCATGCTAAACTGGATTTTGGCCACTAGATGGCTTTATCCATCTCTGTAACCTCAAACCTAGGCAAACTGGGATTGCTATTACATAATATCTTTGAGATCAGTGATGATGTTAGTAGTAAAGTAAATATGATAGAAACCTAGATAGAAATTCCTTTCCTGTATTATGTCGCAATTGACAAAATTACAATATCCGATCAGAATATCTGATCAGAATGTTACAATTTCCTTGAGAGTAAAGGTGATGTTAGTAGTAAAATAAACATGATAGAAGCCTAGATAGAAATTCCTTTCCTGTATTACGTTGCAATTGAAAAATTACAATATCCGATCAGAATGTAATGGCTGTCCTATCTGGTTGATTAACCACACTGCCAGATCTCCTGGGGGAACATAAGGTGGTACCTCTTACAGCTAGTTGCATCAGCTGCTTTGTGTGAATACAGTCATGTATTCTTACGTCTTTGACTCTGGATGAAATCATTAAATAAACCAGGTCACATGACTTGAAATTTAGTCAACAGGATAACTGTCCGGGAAATCTTTTGGGAATAGCTAAGAGTCAGAATGTACAATAAATGTGTAATAGCTTTAACAAACCAACTATTATTATTCCTTAGTTTAAGCATATGTACATTTCAGAGGTGATTTATATATTTGTTCATAATACATTCCAAAAGGATTGCCTCCATTTGTGGTCAACTCCATCAGGGGTAGTGAGAGTTACTGTACATTGCAGGAGAAATAGTGATGGTTTTAGATAGGTAGGCCATGGGTTCACTAGCAAGTACTGAGTTTTCAAAGCAACAAAAATATTAAAGCTTTTTCCAAGCTACTTTTAATCACCTGAAAAACAGCTGTAAATGTCAATTTTTAGAGGATATTTTGGTTTGTATTTCTGCAGAGATGTAGAGGTTAGCCATGTGGTCAACATAGTTTTTCAAGTTTAAAGACATTTTTGTACCAATATTTTCCTGGGAAATATTGTTCTGATTGAAAAAGCAGAGACAGAATATTTGAATATGCCCTGCTGGATAATGATAGTCATAATTTGTACAATGAACAAAAAAATAAACAGTGTTGCACCGATGTTTCATGACAGGAAATAAAACATCCCAGATATTTGTCCATTTGCACAAGTAGCTTATTTTTTTTAACATTCCTGTTAGATAGCGTTCATCTTTTTTTCAGAGGCCACTAAAATGTTATGTAACACAATGCCATTTATCCCTCAAGTTTAAAGGCGTGCAATTGACATGACTTCAGGAATGTCCACAAGAACTGTTTTGAGAATTTTATGCTAATTTCATCATCACCAAGGTTGACCTGACTAGTTTGCCGTTGTAACATACTTCAGTCATCCTAGAGGAAAACCAGTTTTCACAACATGTGTGGAGTCATGTGGACAAGCAATTGGCTGGTGTAAACATTGTGAGCAGACCCTTGGTGGCCGTTAGGCTATGGGCAGACATGCGCTATGGGCAAAAAAAACTTTTATTGATGGCGATTTCAATGCTAAGAGATTCCCTGACAAGATCCAAAGGTCCCTTGAAAGCCGTTTACCTGCCACCATCACCTCAGTCAGTGGATGCTGAATATGCTCCAGTTCTTGGACAGCCTGCGTACTCACCAGATGTGACTGTCAAGAACAGCACAGGGAATGTATACAGATATGCGGTACAGCCCTGGAGGACATTTATTAAACAAACTTAAATTCAGATTGCTGCTGGGAAGGTGAGGCAGTCCTGTCCTGGGCTTCCAGTGGTTGCAATTCTGGATGGCGCTAACAAAGTTGAGCAGCACAGTTTCACTCTGCCTTTGGGCTCCTTTATGCTTGCCCTGATGTGGTTGAAGCGGTTGCAGGTGTACCTTGGTCAGAGTTTCCTAGCAGAACCTCATTCAAGATGAAGTCTCTGCAGCTCCAGGACTGCTGCTCCTCAGAGTTGTTTGTGCGATGTGGATTTAGACAGCACAATCAGGTTAGTGACCCCTTGAGCATGTTTGAGAATCTGTACGGAGTGTTCCAGTTCACACCAACTAGCACAGCTATTAAATATTAGACAACATTCCACAATCAACAGTCTGATCAACTTTGAATTACATGTTTTATACTGCTTGAAGCAAATGGTGTTCCCACCGGATACTGGTTTTAGCCACACGACTCTTCAGGTAGTTTTTAACCAACAGATACTCCTAATGGATTCATGTCAACTCAGCAACACCTCTTAACGCCCTTTTTCTCTCCTCCCAATTTCAATGTCCAATGAAAAAACAATCCCTTTGTATTAGCCCCAAAGCATTTGTCAGCTTCCAAAAAGACAAATCAAACACTTGGTTCAAAGCAGTTTTTATTTATCTTGAAAAAATTTTACAAAAGTCTGCAAGTCAAATTTTGCTTTGCATGAACTGCAATCAGTCACATGGTAAAGTGCTCATAGAAATCAATGCTTTTGTCTCAAAAATGATTCAAACATTTGTCCCATTATTTTGGGCTGACAAGTATTACAACTTAAGCATGTCACAACTTAGAAGAGAAGGATCAACATTTGAGGATATAACCACATTGTAGAAAAACAAAAGGATACCTAATTGAAACTGAATTATGTATGAAAAACATTTCAAATATTATTGAATATTCAATTGCCTGCAAGCTACATTCGAATTGTGGAAAAGTGAATTATGACTGACCAGTTGAATGCTTGTTTAAAAAAAACAGCATTTAAAAAGTTTAAAACAAGGCAAGATAGCCATTATCCATGTTCCAGATAAAAGGCAGTGCACGACTACCGCTTTGGACAAAAATTGTTCAAACCAAGGTTATATACCTTTGAAATAAGAGTCCTACATGAGCATTTCCAAGAAACCCACCCTAACAAAATGTAGGGAGAAAGTTGTCAAATACAAGTGAAGGCAGAAATGTAATGTATTTTCAAAACTATAAAAGGCAGAAATACTGAATTGTATAGGTATTTCAAAACCCAAAAGATTGCCCTACTCAGCTTAATGCTTGGGTTCAGATTGTTAGCAAAGCAGTTTCCCTAAAAAAAGAAACCGCTGCATTTACAGTAAATTCAAGTAAGTCTTATTATAAGACATAAAACAAAATGTGTGAAATTTCTTTGAAAAGAATTACAATCAGTGTCCTATTATCAGCATAATGGGCCCTTTGTTGTCAAGGGATAAATGTTTCCCCCTCCAGAGTCCCACAAAACAGTAGCTTCTTACTCCTTGGTAATGGGAGAGAACTCCCTCTTAAACTTCAGACCTCACAAGTCATACTTAAATGTATTTTCCCTCTTTGGCAAATGGCTAGAGCCTTTAGAGAACCCTATTGCCATAATGTCAATTTTGGAAATATTGAAAATAGTTTCCAAATAGATAATTGCCAGAACTTTCACATAAGAGTTTTTGAAAAAGCCTTCACTGGGCATTCATAAAAAAAAGTATCCATGTCAACTTTGTACTTTCAACAGGAACAAACACTTTGAAAATAAATGCTTCCAAAAGAACATCCGGTGTTCCACATGAACACCTGCATTAGGATAAAAAAAAATATATAAAAAAATAAAATCAGTGTGGCAGTCACACATTGGTATGGAGTTAAACTTTTAAAATCTAAAATTGATTTACACCCAATACCCCACCCGGAATGCTTTTCCCAAATTTTTGGTTTTCATGATTTATATAAAGTTTGATTCTGATCAGATGTGAACCACATTGTAGAGCAGCCATTCTCAACCAGGAACAAAAGAAAGCATATGGGCTGCTTGGGTTAAAAAAAAAAAAATTAAAAAAAAGATTTGCTTTCAAAACCCTTTTAAATACCAACTACCCAAATACATTTAACGTTAAGATAGTAATAATGACCAATCAATTTCCATTTCCAACATTTTAGTCATTTGGGGTGACAACCTACCAATTAGATAACCAAAAGGCTCCTAGATCAAATCAGTGCCAGCAAGGTCCAACATTCTGTCCTTGAGTAAGACACAACCCAAATTACTCCTGTAAGGAGCTCTGGATTAGAGCATCTGCTAAGTGACTAACATAAAAATGTATCCGAACGAAGCAGCCATTCAAGTCAATGTACTGAAACAAATTAGTGAGGCTGTAGACTGACAGGCATTACTCCAGACCTGGGAATGGCTGTTGGAGAGGATAGCATTAAGTTCCCCTTTCAACCCTGATCTCTGAAAAAGGTTAGCTAAATCATCAGCCAAATGTGCCTTTAATAACAGCAGTCAAAAAACCTGTAAATATGTTCACATGTAATACATCTTAGATGACAGCACACCAAATATACAAGTGTCAAGAACTGAGTGGGTGCTGAAAACCACCTGTGTTAGCAGGCTAAACACACTGAACTGAGCCCCTTTGCAGGGGAGGGCAAACGTTTTGGCTCGGGGACCACATCAGGATTTTGAAATTAAATGGAGGGCCACATTGTTTTTGTAATCAAATATTTGCAGGCCAGAAAGGGGCAAAATTTTTACAGTAGGTCCCTTATAATATCTAAATAATTCAAATTTTACCTACCGCAGGCAGGATGGAGTTGCCTAGCGGGCCAGATTTGGCTCACTGGCCTTAGTTTGCCCACCCCCGCCCTACTGCACTGCAGAGATTCTGGAGGAATTCCCTGATGACAGAAGACAGATGAATATTGAATGATGCATGGCCATTGGTGGTTTGTTAAGTTGGAACTGTACTGTTAAGCATTGCAGCATAAGGGCTGGTCAGAGTGGTTCTCCGGCACAGGCTTAAGTGCAGAGCAACAAGGTTTCGTACAGTGAGCATAAACCTTCAGCAGACAAGGATCATTTAGACACATTCATGAAGATAAAGCAAAATAATCTGAAGTGCTTTGAAAGTCTCAACCACAGAATGGACTGTAGCAGGCATGAACTGCATCGACTTCAAACCTTCTGAACTGTTCACTGAATCCCTCCACTCATAAGGCCTTCCTCTTGGCTATTGCATAAGCATGTATGCATACAGACACATTGGGTGTGGGGGGAAACATTCCAGATAAACGTAATTCACAGTGGATCCAGTTATAACATGTGGAAACAGCACAACAGATAGACCTTTGGTGTCTAAACTTAGTTCAAACGCTGTAGACTGTTTGAAAAGCCCCTACAACTGACCTCCCAGTGTGTACCAGGCCCAGCAGCCACTCAGCCTGGATGTGTGCGTGTATACCCCAGTGAATGTGCTGTAGAAGTGCTGCTTCAGGGCAGAAGGCAGTTAGGAGATAGATAACAGGCATGGCAGTAATCTCCTGGTACGGGGGGGGGGGGTTCAGTCCATGTTGCTGAGGAGCCGGGGCCAGGCTAAGCATATTCCTGGACATCTAAGTTGTAAGGAGGGAAGCTGGTTGAGGGAGGGTCAGGCACATGATGATGTGATGGCAAGGGGTGCAAGGAGCTGGCAGAGCTCAGATGCAGAAACTGGGCCAGTCTTCAGATGGCTACCCCTTTGCCTGCGCTTGGCCAGCTTGGAGTTGGATGGAGGAGAGAGGCGCATGGAGGTAGAGCTAGCTGTGATGACCACTGGGCCCTCGTCAATCTGCTGCTCCTCCATCACAGCCTGCTCAGCCAGCTGCCGGTTCATGGCCACTGCCTTGCTAGCAAAGAACGTCAGGTCCTTGGCACTGTTCCTGATAAGGTAGGAGACCAAACAAAAACATTAGGGAAAAAGTGACGCTATTTTCCTGCTTAGTTCCTTAATATACATGTCAACCATTTCATGTTGACCACATAACTATTCAGACCATCAGCTATATACACTGTAGCCTTATTAGAATCCCCCCCAAGGTATTTCACGGAGCAGTAACTACTGCTACTTACAGTAATAACAGCTGATAACATGTGCCTTGTGACATTATGACATTCTATTTTTAGCTGATAGTGAATACATTCAAGCAGCGTTTCAAATTGGAAGCTGCCTAGCTGAGTAACATGCAGCCTACTGGCAGGCACAAAAGATAAAACAAAACTGATGCATTGAAATGCAGTTTTTTTTCCTCAACCAGAAATGACAACAATTCTCTATCAGCCCCTTCTCCATACTATTTGGGAGTCTAGAAAGGCATGGATAATAAGGTGTGTATTGTGAAAAGACACACAGTGAGACCCCTCAAGGACTATCATAACCATAGTTAACAGTGTCTATACCACAGCTTTCAGTCAAATCCACATCCAGGAACCAAACTATCCAAATTATGAAAGAACACACCCAATACCCCTCACAGACCCTGAAAGAATCTCACCTTTGATGTAGGATGGATGTTGGCAGAGTGTCAGAGAAGCCCTACAGCAGAGATGTATTTTAACTTGTTGTTCGACTGAAAAGTGCTCCCATTCATTGCGCAGTGAAATAAATGCATAAACAAGTTGAAGATGCTGTGGGGGAGTGGGTAGAGTGAGACATACCCCTTGCACCCAGGGGTGCTGCAAAACCTGGCCGGCACTGAGGCGGTTCTTGGCGTCCCGAACAAGAAGTTTGGAAATCAGGTCTTTGGCACTTGAGGAGATGTTTGCCCAGTCCTTCTCAGGAAACTCATACTTCCCTTCCTGGATACTCTCAAACAACATATTCTGGGGAAAGAAAAAAAGAGCTCTTTACCGTAACATAACGATAAGGAAATGTATGGTCTGAATAAGTCATAGGTTCAGGATTCAGTTTTTGGAGCAGACATAGTAAACAAAAGAAAAAAAACTAGCAAAAAGTGAAAACTAGAATAAGACAATGTAGGGCAGTTGGAAATGGCATTCTTACTTGGCAAGTGTGGCAGGGTTTACCCATATCCCAGCCACAGTCACTCCCGCAGTGGCCCACAAAAGGCGGGTAGCCACTCAACATGATGTAGAGGATGACACCCAGACTCCACAGGTCACAGCGCTTGTCATAGTTGGTGGCCTCTTCACTGAAGGCCTCCACCACCTCCGGAGCCATGTACTCTGCTGAGCCGCACTACAAGAGACCAGCAGCAGGGTTACTTGGCTTTGGGCTGGGAACAACAATCAACAAGCCCACCTGAGGATACTGCTGCTTTTAAATAAACAGCGCAGTGTAACATACTGTCATCACTTTCAACAAGCCACCCCCCCCCCACCCCACCCCCCCTTTCCTTCTGCATTCCTTTACTCAGCTGATGCCTCATAAGCCGCTGTACAGAAGCGGAAGCCTGTCTAAGTCTTGGCTGTATGAGGGTCACATGGCAGGCAGATTGGTGGCTCAGCTCTGGGCTACACTAAACCAGTACAGCGAAGGGGCTCAGGGAGGGGGATATCCACCCAGATTCCTTCATGTGGCACTGCTCTTCAAAACACCTCTGCTCTGCTGAAAACAAAGGCAGCATGTAGAACCTTGTGCTGTTATCCAAGGATCTAGGATGGATAGGGCGGGGGCGGGGGGGGTGAGTACTGACTAAAGCCCTGTGTGACACAGGCTGTTCTTAGCACTCAGCTCAAAGGCTACAGTTGACTGACTGATGAGACTGTCATGCAGAGGCTCTGCATGACTGCGTTAGGATGAGGAACAAGGCTAAACACAGCTAAGAGGATTGTCAATGATGGGCCAGCACAGTTTCATAAATCTGACAAACAAAATTGTATATTAATACTTTAAGCAGGGTAAAGAAATATGCGTCAGTAGTTCAGGAAAACAACATTTTTGACCTGGCTACCCTGATCTTATCCCTGCCCCTGCCCCTCATGGCAAACATAGGATTCCACAAAGCTGTGACATTAGAATGACCAGATCACAGACAATGAAACTACACTAAGATCTCATGTCAGGTAAGGTAAAGGATCAAATTAAAACGCTCCTGATTAGCTTAATCATGAAAGGTGCTCTGGTTGAGGGAGACTCCCAAAATATCTCTGGTTAACCAAAACATACAGAATGGGAAGCTGCTTTACCAGATCTCTGAACAGCAGTTTTAAGACGGTTATAAAGCACATAGGCATCCCACTTGTGTGGCCAAGGAAGAAGCTGGAGAGTAGCATGTTAGCTAGCCTCTTTTGTGTGCTCTGGTCCAACTCAGTCTCGTCGCACGCTAATGAAAAAACCCAGTGCAGAAATCCTAGCACAGACAAAGCCTTGTCTGTTAGCCAGCATGCCCCAACCCCATCCCCCACCAGTGTCAGGGCGGGAGACGCAGACGGCCTCTAAACCCCACCTCCAGACTCAAGGGAATGCCAACCCTTGGACATGCAGCAAGCAGGGTCAAAGCAACAGTCAGCAGACAATACAACATCAGGGGAAAAAAATATATTTATATCCACTGAGGTAATTCATGAGTCATGGGATTACGATTATGAAGACTTACGTTTCAGAGCCCTCTGCAAAATCATATCTAAGCTCAATGGACTGACAAGTTAAGACTGTTCAAGGCATCGATAAGGGTATGGCAAAAGGGGATAAGGAAAGACGGCCACTCAAATGACACCAGCACCGCAGCGGATTTCACTTTCAAGAGTAGATAAACGTAAACCGGCTGATGCAACCTCACAGCAGACTTCCATCAGTCCCAGGCTCTTCAGTACTTTCTTCTGCGACACAGATCGGCTGATCAACTGACGTCTGAGGATGTGTTGGTAAACTAAATGACCTGGGGCTTTCTAAGCCACGTGACCTGTCATGAGACACCACTGCTGCTGTTCGAGGACAGCTTACAGAAAAAGGTGTCAGTCTTACATCAGCACCTCAGCAGCACCAGAGTTCTCTGAATTCCCCACAGGTGTGTGTGTGTGTGGTCTTGTACTACTGCACCCAGATAGATCTGCCCGACTCACAGGAAACCACTTGAACGTAATTCTCAGAAAAGCGACCTTTCTGAGACACCAGTAAACCTTAGCCTAACAAGTACTAAAAAAAATTGCTGACATGTGATTGCTACTGAATAAAATGCTCTCAAGCACATTAAAATCTGTAAAAACTATGCACACTACATTAGGAATACCAGCAGCTAGTGCAGGCATGCGAGGAAAGTAGTAAGCATGGGGGAAGGGAAGG
The DNA here is from genome assembly GCA_016801175.1 of Esox masquinongy. Lineage (NCBI taxonomy): Eukaryota > Metazoa > Chordata > Actinopteri > Esociformes > Esocidae > Esox > Esox masquinongy. The sequence goes on from JACXGI010001759.1 coordinate 10,366, forward strand.
ATTTGAATCAGATAAGACATAAGATCAGGACATAAGCAGTAGTGGGAACACACGCCCCCGTCACTCCCTCCCTTTGCCACTGGCGCAGCCAATCATAGCACAGTTGCTAGGTACAAAGGCAACACTAAATTTCACTAGAACAAGCTTTAGACGTGGGATTGTGTTATGACTACAAAGAGAAATGCAGGCTTGCAAATGTGGTGAGAGAAAGTGGGTGAAACTAAGGTGCGAGTGAAGAGACTGGTAGGCGTCATTTAGGTTTCAGCATGTTACAGCTTTAGCACAGGAATGCATCAGGGTATCTGTGAAGGTTTTCTTCCTGGCAGTTCCAAAAGGAAATACATTTAAACAATTACACATCATGATTTGACCTTGTCATCTGTAAATGTGTCAACTGTTCTCTCCAGCCATATTCAAGGACATCATTTAGTTCTTTCCAGAAAGGGAAAATACCTTCATTCAAGAGGTTGGTCAGTAGGACCCTAAGCAATCTCCCAGATAAACACTAGAAGAATGTTGTTTTGATAGAAAAGGTGCAGCTGCTTATAGTATAATACTACACTGGCATCATTCCTTTCACATCATTAGAGCCCAGAGCTGTTATGGTGCCACGATCTGATCAATTCACAATGCATCATGGGCAGCGTTTACACAGACTGCACTGTTCTGATCTTTGTATTCACTGAATGTTTCGACTAATCAAAAGATTTTAAAGAGCTGACGAAATCATTACAGGCAAATGAATGATTCACACAAGCAATGAAACGCTCACTGTGCGTTATTGACTTGTTCACATTACAACATACGTATTTACGCCATATATTATTTTCATGCAATCTTGTTCCACTACTGGATGCAGAAAAGTACCCATCAACGCACCAGTAGCAAGATGGAAGAGAGTGGCTATGGCAGCTGTCCTCCAGCAAAGCTATCAACCTAACTTAAAGCTTGGCGCATCTCATTTTGGTTTGAGTCTCCCAGCCCAGCTTGTTTATACAAGGCTCAAAAAAATTAAGGGAACACTTAAATCACACATCAGGTCTTGAAAAATTTTAAAGATCAAATTCTTTACAGTACATTTTGCAATTAATTGAGAACAAAGTGACATAACGGTCAATGGAAACCAAATCACCAACCGCTTGAGGGCTGGATTCAAACTCGCACCAAAAATCGAAGTAAACAATTGAAATCACAGGCTGTTCCAACTTGTGTGAATTTCATCACGGCAACTCAATGTGACTCAGTAGTGTGTATGGGCCCCACATGCCTGTATGCACTCCCAACAACGTCTGGGCATGCTCCTTATGAGACGGCGGATGGTGTCCTGGGGGGTGGGGTTCTCAATTGGATCCCAGAGGTTCTCAATTGGATTCAGGTCTGGGGAACATGAGGGTCAGTCAATGGCATCAACGCCTTCATCATCCAAGAACTGCCTGCATACTCTGGCCACATGAGGCAGGGCATTGTCCTGCACCAGGAGGAACCCAGGGCCCACCACACCAGCCCAAGGTCTGACCATGGGTCTGAGGATTCCATCCCAGTACCTAACAGCAGATATCGTTGGCTAGCACGTGGGGGTCTGTGTGACCGTCCAAGGATTTGCCTTCCCAGAACATCACTGACCCACCGCCAAACCGGTCATGCAGGTTGATGTTGTAGGCAGCATAATGTTCACCACGGCGTCTCCAGACTCTTTCACGTCTGTCATGTGCTCAGTGTGAACCTGCTCTCATCTGTGAAGAGAACGGTGCGCCAGTGGTGGACCTGCCAATTCTGGTGTTCCCTGGCAAATGCCAATCGAGCTGCATGGTGCTGGGCTGTGAGCACAGGTCGGGCCCTCATGTAGTCAGTTTCTGACAGTTTGGTCAGAAACATGCACACCAGTAGCCCACTGGAGGTTATTTTGTAGGGCTCTGGCAGTGCTCCTGTTCTTCCTCACACAAAGGAGCAGATACCGGTCCTGCTGCTGGTTTGATGCCCTTCTACAGCCTTGTCCAGTTCATGTGTAAAAGCCCATCTCCTGGAATCTCCTCCATGCTCTTGAGATTGTACTGGGACGCACAGCAAGCCTTCTTGTGCCATCCTGTAGGAGCTGGACTACCTGTGCAACCTGAATGGGCTGCAGGTACCACCTCATGCTACCAGAAGTGACAAGGACACTACCAAAATGCAAAACTAGAAAAGAATCAGTCAGGAAGGATAAGGAGAACGCAATTGTCTGTGGCCACCACCTGCAAAACCATTCCCTTTTTGGGGTTGTCTTGCTGTTGCTTATCAAAATGTAGCTAAATCAAAGTCTGAAAATATAAAATTAACATATCCAATAACATGATTTAAGACAGTAATGACAAATGTTCCTATCACAAGACTACGTTCACAAGACTACGTTCCTATCACAAGGCTACGTTTTAGAGTAACATGGGAACATTTAGGAAAGGAACAAGTAATTAAAACCATCATCATTATTCTTACAAGTCTACAATAGGGTAATATTATTCTGAAGTGGTCATATTTATGTTCTTCTAAAATTGAACAGGTTTATTGGAATGGGTGATTACTGTGCTACCACATACGTGGATTGTTTTGCTGTGGTAGGAAAAATCCAACTCATGAAACACCACAAACACGATGCATCCGCAAAGGGTAGCCTACACATAGTGCTACACGTCTTTGCATCATAACGCACTTGTTCATTGGAAATGACTGAACTTCCGTTGTTACGCATTAGCATTGGCTCATTTGGTATGGCCGAGGTATTTAGGCGCAACACAAGCGCACGCAGCACTTTGGCCAAACCACAGAACTGGAAAACGTATGAATGCACTGACAATGTTGTTTACCTGGTACCTAAAATGGCGCTCTAACAAGTGCAGGTGATAGAATTGTTTCAGTGCGAGATGTTTTTAGTTGCTTTCCAACAGCAATTTGTTTTCTTGATTCTGCAAGGACCTACAGATCCAACTTCCTATGTCACCACATACTCCGGTCATATAAATGTCCTGTTACCTCCAAAGTTGACGTGCGGCAAAGGCATTTCCACCAATTTACAGTATATAAAAAAACAATGCATCTGACAAATCTTGCAAAAAGTCACGTTCATGTAAAAATATAGTGTAGTTATGAGCCACTCATGTGGCCTAAACTATGTAAATACCCTAGATACACTTCAGGTAATAAGTATATTGTACAGTGAACGATTCAATTTCCTGCTGGAAAATAGCGCTACAACCTAGCTAATATTTGTGGTGTTCTATGCAAAACAAAAACCTAACATGCATTGTTGTTTGTTGACCAATCCTGCAATGCATAAGGGGACTATTGCTTGGAAGCCTTTCGCTACATTTAGTCTTGTGCAAACTGGTCAAAACTGGCCTTACTGCACTAGCGAGCACGATTAAAGTTCGCTAGATAGCCATCAACAAGTCTCAAATATGGCACTACATCTAACATAACAGATAGCCCAGAGGACATTTTGATGGGTTTACCGGTTTACTTTATTCTGTGTTCCGTAGCTATAAAAAGCACCCATCAACTCGATCCCATCTAAAACTAATGTGTGTTCATTGCTCCTGCATCGACAGTTGGAGGTGACACTTGTTCAGGCCGGTCAGTATGCTCGTAGTAAGTCATGAGTGTCAGATACTAATGAAGTTATAGAACCAATATTTTCAAACACAGATATTGTACTATACAGTATGGATTCCCCCCAACCCCACTAAATGTACAGGATTAATTAATTTCAGTGTTTGCAGAATTTAACTCCAACCAGACCTCACAGCAAAATACTGGTTGAGTTTTTAGAACATTGTACAGTAGGTGACAAGCAACTGTTGCCAGGGCAAAATCAGATTTAAATGTCACGTATTAATGTTCAAAGGATAGCTAACCTACCATGCCTTATCATGGTAAAGCCAGCGAGCTAATAAATTTACTATCAAATGTATTCTTGCTTTTAACAAAAACAAATCTTTGCAATCAACGTCTGGTGAAAGTTGTTGCACGTAGAGCAACAGTGTAAAGCAACCTTCAGATCAGAGGGAGAGACCACTTAGCACTCAACCTTGAACGTCTCTAACAACATGGGCCAAAAGTGCAAGTGACCCCACTGCCATCCCAGCAGACTTGACACGTGAGGTGCCTGGTCCCACAACTATACTATCCACAAATAGACAAGACCATGGCTGGCTCACAAACAGGCTACTGCAGCTAGTTCAGGTTACAAAGTAAAAGCCCCCACACACTACATTTCTCCACATTCCCCCCCTAGCTAGCCTGGACAGGGTATCAGCTTCACCTGCTCTCAGCCATCTCTGACAGCCATGGGGGGGGGGGGTCTGATAGGTTCCATCTACATTAGAATAATTCAGGGCTTAAGTCTTTTTTGCTCTCTAATACTTGGTGATAAGCCATTATAACCCAGCCCAGCAGGCCTAAACATTTCCTCAGATAAGTAGCAGGATGTGGACATTAGACTTCTGAATTGAGCCGATAGTCATCATCTAGATATCAAAGCCTTGAAGCTGCCAGATATGAGTTCCAAAGTTGTGTATACAGAGTCAATACCCGTCATTAAAAAAAACACTCTACAGTAACCTTTCCCCCTGGTTCCCAATGAAAGGGCTTACAGCAGGTGACACCACCTGGGCTTGTCCAATACCATACAGGCTAACCCATCTAGATAAGTAGCGCTTTTAGTGAAACCACCCTGTATAATCAGCCAGCAGCAGGGCACGTCACTGGGGCTTTATGCCACATCCCTCTAGTTGTACCACACAAGCATTCCATACCATGTTTCCCTCAAAAAGCTTTACCATTGGCCTATTTATACATGCAGTCTAAATCCTAATTAGTAATGGTGAACAGGCCTGGTCTAACCAAATAAAGAAGCCTGACTGACCGGAGTGAGGAGCTCTGGAGTGGAGATAGGTGAGCTGTCGCTGTTTAGCTTGATCCCACTGCCTAGGTCAAAATCACAGATCTTCACAGGAGAGATCTACAAAGGAAGGTTTCAGAATAATAAGTTTCTAATGCTGCTCATGAGATTTAAGAGTAAAACCCATGGTGTTGGTTTTTTATGCCTCCATTCAGTATGCTAGCACTTATGGGCAATCATACTTAATCTTAAGATTAGAGTGCCCAATGCAGCTAAAGACCTACAATTAGACACCTGTAAATTGAAACTTACTTTGTCCACATGCTCACACAAGATGTTTTCCGGCTTCAGATCTCTATGTGCCATTCCTATAAAAAGGAAGACATGTCAATCTAAGGTATAGAAAACATGGTAATTGTGTGTAGTGTTTTCTCACCCTTACAGTCAAGTGACAAATTACAAGCACAGGCTTCTGCTAGGGATTACATCCATGGTACAGTACATGGGTAAAGGCACCAAGAAGGGTAAAAGCACCAAGTGAGACTGCTGGTCCGTTTCTTACTCGGCCCAGAAGCGTAAAATCCTGGGCTGAGGATCATCCCTGCTGGATGACGCTTACCTTTGTTATGCAGGAAATCCAGAGCACTGGCAATGTCCTGCACAACAACACAGGCTTCCTGCTCGCTGAAGTGTCGTCTCCTGTGGATGTGAGCTAGGACCGAGCCTGCGGATCGACAAGAATTATTATTGTTCTTCTCAAACAATCACTTCACATGGGCTTGTCGTGTACAACATGCCTGTATCAAGCAACACTACAATTAAACATAAGAACAGAACAATTGAAAATGGCACACCTTGCTATAGCATTCTATAGCCCTGTGACATGTGTACCGCTAAAAGCACTCACCTCCTCTCAGCATTTCAAACACCAAGTAAAACTTGTCTTCCTCTTCAAAGAACTCCACAAGCTCCAGGATGTTTCTGCAATGAAGGCAACAAGACATTGGTTACACTGTCAAAGTCAAATGATTATGGGTCAAATGATTATGGGTGCCGAGTTCAAATGCACATGCATTTTGTGTAGAGCTTCTCACTGATAATTAGAAAAGCTTACAAGTCAGCCTTGTGGTTGAGCACAATGATGTTACCTGTGACCCTGGCACTGGTACAGCATCTCCACCTCTCGAAAGACACGACTGCGACTATGACCTGGTCTCTTCTCAATGATCTGGAATTGAAGAGTCTTTGTTAAAGGCCAATGGGGCAACACACAATCTGTAAATATACAGTGTTGCATGTAAAGTCCAGAAATCCCCATGTTGTTCCCTTAGTCCAGGCCTTCCAATGTTTTAACACAGGCAGGACAAAGGTTAACTACTTTGAGTCGAATGACCCTGAGCAAATTGGTTGAGTATTAGTGCCACACCTCTCAATACAGTACACGTGTTTAACCTATATTTCAGATTTTGGTGCTTCACAAAAAACACATGGCCCCTTACCACTTGCAGTTGCCAAAGAATTGCATTAACAACTGAGCCCAGACTAAATATAGTTATAGTACTGCTGAGGGAAGCCCAGCAGCTCAGCTGGTTGCACAGCCCAGCGACTGCTTACACTAAAAGCAAATGCGTACATTTTCCAGCTGGCATCGCGTCAGAGTTTGTACGTGAGTTTCCTGCTTGCTGGATTAGGGTTACCAACGAAGCCCGCCAGGGCAGAACACAATGTGTTTCTTGGGTTAGAGGCTGGTGTGGCCCAAAGCCTCAGTCAGCACATAACCAGTTACTTTCCCCTGATCACAATGATCACTAATGAGTAGTCCGTGTTTACCACAGCGTAACAGGCACCAGAACTGATAAATTGCCTAACTGATAGATGACTAAATTAATAACCATTACTGTAAAAAGCAATTTGTGTGTCTTTAAAAAACTGTGGGCAGGCAGACAGGAGACGGGCCTCTTCAGTTCGCCGCTTTGGCTTTGTTTTTCAATTTCAACACCACGAGCCCCAACCCACCCATTCCAGCCACGAGGGGGAGGGGTGGCTTGAAGACATCTGGTGTGGGCTGTCAGTCCCCTCCTAGCCCAAACTGACTGTGTTACTGACTCGCCAGCACATACGTTTCTCTAAGGAACAACTTATAGTTTTTTTAAAAGAGGTTTAGGGGAAGAAATACCATAAAATCCCTGGATGCCTCTTTCAATAGCAAATACAAAAGGAAATAAATGCTACAACCAGTCTGTAAAATAAGTAGTAAATGTCACAATATTTACTTCCTTCAGGCAAAAGGAGGGCAAAAAAAATGGCAAGAAGCCAAAGGAATCATTCACAATCAACACTCCCTAAAGAAAAGAAAAAAGTGCTAGAGGAACAAAAAGTGTAAACACCCCAGGTCATAACCCTGCCCAGCCCCCATTGGCTGGGGTTTGTTTTGGCACTGCTGCCAGTACAACATGTTCCCGCCACAAGGAGCCTGGCTGACGAATGAGTATAGAGGGTGGATGTAGCCTTCAAGAAAAACAGTGAGGTGGAGTTTGAGCTAGCACTAGCTAGGTCCCCAGTGCCCATTAAAGTACAACAGCAGCAAAATACTGAGCCTGAGACAGTTTCAAAGAGCCGAACAAAAATTACACCCATCTAGAGGATTAGGATGTCCCAGACATGGTTAGAACAGTACAGGCTCCACACACTTAGTGTAGATGTTGTCAAGAGGTCTTGACCTCCTGAGGTTTAAAACCTCACTTTAAAATACTATAAAAAAAAAAAAAAAGACAGCTACATTACATAGATGGAGAGAGCAAATGGCATAGGTCAATTTCTAAAGCAAGCATTGAACTCAACTTAGACATTGTTTTGGTCCCGTGGTAACCACACTAACAGCATGACACAAACCTGTGCACATATTGCGATACTTGCGACAGGGCAAAGTCTTACACCCTTGCTCATGTCAATATCTGCAGTAATGCTTGTGGAAAATTAGCTGAGTCTACCTTTAAGGGCCCCAATTTCAACACCATGCAATAGCTTGAGCCATATATTTCAGGAACTCCTCCCTGTAAGCAATTCACAACTAGTGGCTGATGATCATATGAACATGTGCAGTCTTATGCAAAGTAACATCTCTGTATCAACTGCAAGCCATGGCGGACAATGCAATGTGAGAAGAGTCACAGGTCCTTATCAGGAATGTGACACCCTCCATCCTCCGAAGTTGGCAATATCCTGGGAGAGCCTTTAATTACCTTTCCTAGAAAAATGGGCAGGTCCCTGGGTCCTGTACCAACACTACAGACATCAATGAAATTGGGCTTTTATTTCAAAGAACTTAAACAGCATTAAAAATACCTTACCTTCACTGCATATTCTTTATTGGTGATGAGGTTTACGCAGGTCTGAACTCTTGCATATGCCCCCTCTCCAAGCACCTCTGCCTGCAGTCTGTAGACATCTAGTAGGAAAAGTTACAAATTGGATGATTTTGTACATTAAACATTAGTCTGTCTGTCAATCTTGATGTAGAGTATCCAAAAGTTGGCTAGACAGAATCTATGAGCTGGTTGAGGAAAACAAAAATGTTGATTGGTCCTTGAGCAAGTTAACACAAATTGCTTTTATAAGATCAAAAATAAATAAATAAATAAATAAATAAATAAATAGTGTACATGACATAAGAAAACTACTCACCCTCAAAACGACCAGAGAAGCTATCAGTCGCCCTGCAACGCTTTTTCTTCTTATTTCTCTTCTTGGCGTCAGGGATGTCAATAGGCTCGCTAGAGGGAATATCTACACAACCGCAAACATATGTAAGAATCCTGTAGGATCATGGTGTGCAACTTAACAGGAAATGCTACATCCCAGTTGAGGACAATCGCATTGTATCACAAATGTTAGCGATGTGATGCTACCGAAACTGTATGCACTCTACCGTAAAGCCGCTCTGGATAAGAGCATCTAGAATATTTTTGTAAAAAATGTATAAACTTAAAATTGGAAAGGGGGCATTCAACAGAAGAAAATTCATTTAAACGCCACTCCAACTAATAACTACTTCATGCTTACCTGACACTTTGAGCCATTAAATTCAACAAAACACTTATTTTTAAACCAAGCTAATTATTTTTGTTTTTGGGTTTAGAATGCATGTTGCCAATTGGCCAGTCACCATTCAAGCATTTCAAATTGATTTTACAACTTCATGAGTTGGGGATATGATGAGAACTTGTTTGGTACAAAAAAGAAAATGCACTTACCATGTCTATCAGATGAATCAAAATTGAAGGTGGAATCAAGGGATTGATTTCTAGTAAATTCATCATTCTCAAAGGGATTTTGGGCCTAGATGAGCAGAACACATCAATTTAAATTCAAATTGCATTAGGCATGGTTTCAAATGACCCACCCCATTTTGATAAACTAATCAACCCATTAGCAACAATGACAGTGGTCATTTGCCAGGCCAGGCAAATAACCTAACGCACAACTGCTAGGCTATGTGACCAGCTATGTAAAGGTTGCTAGATACATGGTTGCCAAAGTTCCGTGAGGTGACCAATGGAGAGCATTGTAATATTTAGTCCTAAGTATTTTTTTAAGTTTGAATTATTTCCTTCTAGTTTTGAAGTAGTTTACTGCCCAAATGCATGACATAACAGTATTTTGAAAATTACTAGCTAGCAATGCAACTAAGCTTGTTGTCTAGTGTATTTTGATATAAACCAGTTGTGGTTTCCTGTCCCAGTAAGGGAGGACTACATTGACTAATGTAGGGATGTATGCATGGAAGATTTTCTTGCTTAGAAGGTTCTCAAAACAGCCATCATTAATTGGTGAAAAAAAATATCCACTGAATGTTCAGAAAAACTCTTGTTCTACAAGACCATAGACTCGGCTTATAGAGAAGTCACATGACAGAACAGCGCCAGGGAGAAACCTTTAACGGAGAATAAACGGTCCTGCCTCCCTTCCTACATCTCCCTCACTGACCATTTTCCCTCTGCTCAAGCAATGTGGTCCCGCCTAACTGTGGCATTCTGTTGGAGGATTTAACAACTGAAAACATTCAACTCCGGCTGAAAATTGTAGTCAAGAGTTGTTTTTAATCATGATCATTATCATTATCAACTCAAATCCCAGTGCCAACACATTTCTGCACTTCCCAGACACCTAATGTGGAAGCCCATTAGCAGTAACATTTGGTCAGACCTTTAAAGGATGCCTAAATTATTGTAATCCTTTCATCCTTAATTTCAGCCATTAAAAAACTGGAATATTCAAGAATTAACAATCTTACAACCTGTAAACAATACTTTGAAATGTCCACTTTTATCTTCATACATACACAAATTCAGAACCAACTTTCAGCCATAAACAAGCAATAAACAAGCAGCAGTAGTTTTATTAGTTATCCATGCATATAAACTTAACATTGGAGGCAAGTCTCAAGAAATATAGTTCAACATAGCAAAATGCAGCCTGGAGTATCTTCTCCACTGTAATCAATGCAAACAAAAACAGACTTACCTTGAAAGAGCGATGGAATCCAGTGACTTCAGTGATTTTATTTTGAACCATTTTCCTTTGATTGAAAGGTGGAGGCTGCAGTGTTAGCGAATGGTATTCTCCCGAAACAAAAGTATAGAGATAGGAGCCAATGATTCCTTGCCTCTCCTGTCGGGTAAAGATGTGCTGCTTTCAACGGGAGCACTGGGTTAGAAACACAGATAGCAAATTACATTAGACAATGCAAGAAATCTTATTAGCCAACATCTTTGCTACCATTAACAAATGTTGACATATATACAGCTTTTGATTAAGGTTTCTACAAGGCTAGCTGAAAGTGTGCTAGCAGGTTCAACTATCCTGGGAGTGCAGAAGCTATTTGACAAAAATGCATTTTAGTTTGAGTTTGTCTACTTTCAGTAAAAAAATAAAAAGGACATGTGATTTTAGTCATACATTCAAATCTCATTTTATGTTCCATCCTGCAGTGCTGTAGCAAAATGCCTCACCTCAGGCCCAGGGACCCCAACGCTTCATATTTGATGTTCGCTCCTCTAAACCTATTTAACTAGGCTAATAACAGCACTGGAATGTTAAATTACTTAGTCAAGCCATAAGACATGTCTTCACAGCCGTTAGAGCTAAATGAAACCCAAAAAAAATCCTCCAATGTGAACTGCAGTGAAATAATTGTAATCAATGCATGAAACTACTGCTAACCAGCTACAGTTTTGAGGAATAGCAGTCGAGGAATAGGGTGGTGCAAATCCAACTAGCCACAAAACTGACATTCCTATACACAATCTAGTAGAGCTAGCTGAACTGAGACTAGCTTTATGCAGCTAGCGTTATCATTACCTGGCTGGCCAATTTGCTCATCATGAAAGTTTCACAGAGTGGTGACAACACTAACGCTCCACTACACTAACCTTTTCAGTTGACTTACTGTTTCACCTAACTTAATAGCTAATCATGAACCATCCACGTCTAAGAGCCTCCAGTGACAGTGTAGAATGGCACGCATTGAGGTCATGCTTAAAGCGTAGCTACAAGTTTCTCCTAAATGATTGAAATGTCTCTTATTGCATTGTTGGTGAAGTGGGTTCATATACTGATACATTTTCTCCTACACCCTGGAAGGACAGGTATTGAAGTTAAAGCCATAAATTTTGATTACTTTCATAGTTAATTATTTGGAAATGTCTCTAGCATCTGTTTGTTTAGACAAATAATGATCAAAATACAAAACGATTTTAAAACAATAACAACATTTGCCTCGCTTTCAAGATATCCATTTTGTTTTGTCATAGTCAGACTCGTTGACAAATATTTTGTTTATTTTCGTTAATTAAACATTGCATCTTCCATATCTGTTTCTAGTTGTAGGTGTTTCTCCCTCAATATAAATGATTTTGTTAGTTACTTTGTAACATGGCATCTTTTAAACAAGTGCAAACAAGTTTTTATCTGCTTCCCCAAAATGAAATCATTTTTGATTCTGTTCATGACGCTGGAAATAACCAGACTTCCTGCATCACCCCTCATTCCGCTCCAATACACACCAACCTAGAAATTGTCTTTAGACCTCAAAAGCAGCTGGGTGTATCCGTTAGAAAGTGGCCTACATTACTTCAATAAGCAAAATGTGATAATTAACATTTTCACTTTTTTCCCTAACGCAATCTCCAATGCAAATACGGCAATACATATCGTGAATCTAAGTAAAACTATTAGTGTAAAAACAGGATGATATGGGCATTATGCTCTTTGACAGAAACGGCTCCCTTGGATAATCCGAACACTCCACAGCAAAACAAGTTGGATGTGCATCATGTTACATTGTTTCCCAAACGCTTATTGTCACCTACTTTTTTTAGTTCCTCCTCAAGGTACCTTTGAATGTCTACCACAGCATGTTAATGGTCTTCCATTTGTCTTGATTCGAGGGATTTATTGACCATAAATGACCAATAAAAAGTAAGATCAATGGATACAAAAACGCTGGATCCGCCTGCAATCTGCAGAAAATGCAAAACCAAAGTAACGCTATGCCAGGAAGTGATGCAGCCACCCCCCCCCCCCCACCTCTTAGAACTGCCGTCTATAGCAACCGCTATATAAAAAGCGCATGTTGACAAGAATGTGACAATTCTGTATAATAAGGGACCATAAAAACATTACACGGTTATTTCAGAAAAATACCGCAAATCGGGTATGAAATGAATTAGAGACAAGATGGCCGTATACACATTGGAATGTCATGGACAAAACATTTCAATAAATCTAGCATTTAAAACCAAAACATGCAACTAAAACGGACAATTATAAGAGAGATTTTCGACCAAATCGAAAAAAAGTATTTCAAATTTCAGGTTAGTTTTAAAATTTTCGCCGGTGTTCTTTAAACTACAGTAGCTGGCAGCAACCTCGACTGGAAACCATTCACTTACTTGAGGTATGCTAATAGTAGGTACCCATGTCTGTATAAGCAAAGTAGATATGCAGTAAAACATATTCGAAGAATACGTCGATGCTAAAACGTGCAGTTGCAATTAACTACATTAAAAAAAAAGTCTGCCCAATTTACAAGCAACGCAGTAGGGCCCGTGGTAATCAAAACAATCCTAAAAAACCCACTGGGCGCTTGAAGCTAACACTGCGCGTGTGCACAATACGTGCACAATGCACGAAAACGCATTAATAGCTAATTAGCTAACTAAGCAGTTACTTAATTGAAAAAATATCTTTAGCACAGCATGACCGTGAAGGAATGTGATATTAAATCAGTCATGGAATGCCAATGAATCTATTTCAGAACAGCTAGTAGTAGTAGGACTAGCTATGCTAGACGCCGTCAAAAAACTATCGATAAAAAGAATTCATTTTGATAAACGCAAAATACAAATGACGTTAAGCATAAATAACAAACTGCTTATCGAACTAATTGAGTTAGTTCTATTTCATTAAAACATTCAAACGTACCCCGTTTTGGTTTTTACAGCTTCAGTGCCAATGTTGACGGTGTTGTTTATCCCACACCGCGTTCAAAGTTGCAGCGATGGTCAAGGGTTTACCAGATCGTGAGTTGTTGAAGGTAGAACGAAATGCATACAGACAAGTTTTTATAATCTCACGATTGTCTCCGCCCACTTCTCCTATACTCGCTCCCAAAACCACCCGCTCCAGTGCCAAGTCGCCAACAGAGAGGGCTACCTTCAATACATGTTAACGTTTCTGGAGCGTTCGATTGAACAGGAAAAAAATGTTGTAGTTAATTATTGTTAGGTTGTGAAACGTTCAGATTTACATATACTGTGTAGAACAAACATGCCTCTTCAACATGTATCATTATCGTGTCTAATATTCATTGAACTTCTAGCCGCAGCGTTTGAAAACTAATTGTCCTTTAAATACCTACCGAACGGGAACTGTGGCTCAGACTGTTCAATTATGATTTGTAGAAACTGGTTGTTCGGTACAAAATAGTTCCAAAACGTAGCAAACGTTCCTGCAACTTGAACGCACATCAGTTCATCACGTGCCAGGGATGACGTATGTATTCTACAATCATAATTCCCTTTAAAATCATAGCCTTCTCTTTCACCATTTCAGATCTGAAAGTGCCTTCAAAAAATATTCCGACCCCGTCACGTTCTCCACATTTTGACCTGTTATAACTTAAGTTATAACTGATTACATCTTTGCCATTAAAGCCTTGACACTCTTTGAATACGTATCTACTAACTATGCACACCTAGACTGTGAAAGATTTGCCAATAGCCAGAGAGACCTGAAGATCGAAATGTACAGGTGTTCCCCATTCAATCTGAAAGAGGATCTGCAAGGAATAATGGGAGAAACTCATACTTATGGCGTCACATCAGTGTCAAAACTCACGTGCACGCACTTTCCACTTCGAGAAGAAAAGATAGAGTCGAGAGAGCAGAAACACAAGCTGCGCGTGCAGAGGACCAAACTCGCGCACACGCCGGTGCCACTTCGAGAAGAAAAAATTGAGTCGAGAGAGCAGATAATGACGTTGAGAGAGCAGAAACACAAGCCGCGTGAGCGAGGCACTAGTCGCGCGAGAGTATAAACATTCTGAGAGGCACAGATACCGTTGCGTGGAATTTCTCCGCGACTTCTCAAAATTCACCTGCGCCTTCTCGGAATCACTTGACTCGTGTTTGTCCACACGAAAGAGTACACGGTACAACAAATATGATTGGTAGACGTATTGCTTAATCACATGTCTTCTTTTTGTTATAATGCCGTTGATTGGCTCATTTAAAAGCCTGGGACCTATAAATTGTGACCGAGCTATTATTGGCCATTAGTGCAATATGGCAGGCTCGTAGCAGCCTAGTTCAGTTTAGGTAAGCGAGCTAGCTAGCTAGCTACAGTAATTCACCCTAATAATTTCAGAATCTTGATTTTTTTGTAATAATAATGGAAGATTTGCCAGTAGATATCTGCAATGTTATTTAGCTAGCTATTTTTTCCTCATTTCATCTACTAAGGCAAAATGCTTCAGATGCAGCTAGTCTCAGTCAATCAGCTCATGTCATGTAATCCTAAATTGGATACCTAGCCAGCTAATCTACATCATTGTTAGCTACTAGCCAGTCAAGTAAACTGAAGCCCATCTTTTACATGCTGTTGTTGGGTTGAGCGAAGATTGGTTTTGGCGGAGTGGAGTTCCAGTTCCAATGTCACTTAATTTATATATAACCAAACAGATCTTGCAATACAACAAATTACATATGTTCTCTGTAAATGCAGGCATCTTTGGGTGTTGAAATCTATTTTTTTTAATGAACTATATCTGTGTGGTGAGTTGCAGTCCACCCACACTTAATGTTTGATTTTGATCAAATAAATTCCACCCCCATTAATATGTACAGATTCTAGTTGTTAATGTAATTCAATAAAAAAAAATTCTAAATGTGTTTTACTGGATGCTTCTTGGAAATAGTACACACCATTCCCTCTAAGCCCCCTTAGACACCATTGAATGAATTAATGCTAAATGAAACAAACATGCTAAATGAAAGCCCCCAGGTCTGATCCTCTAGGTGAAGGATAGAATTGTAGTAATGTTAGTGTAATGCTTGTAAATGCATTTACCCTAGCATACCTAAATATTACTTTTCTCTCTTATCAACAGAACATTGTGAGACAGGAACTATTGGAGAGGCTGTTGTCTAAGTTTCAGTATGTTATTGGCCAGTTACCAATGAACTTGGACTACATGCAATTCTGGTGTCGCCAGGAGCTGATTCTAATACAGTCGTTCTCCAGTTATGTTCAACTACCCATAAACTGTGGCAGGTGTGCAAGGGCGTCCTATCGTTGTTGTGGAACAAGAAAAGTTGAAGGAAATGCTGGACACTCAATTGCCTGTGCCTTTCATAGCCAGTCTAATGGGTGTGTCCAGAAGAACCATCTTTCGACGGATGCAAGACTGGTCTGTCTGTTGAGAAATCATACAGCTCCATTACAGACCAGGAGCTTGACAATGTGGTGACTACTATAAAGACTGAAATGCCACATCCTGGCTACCAAATGATGAAAGGGATATTACAGTCCTTGGGTCTTCGGATACAATGGAGAAGAATGGTTGCCTCAATGCACCAGGTGGATTCTGCCGGGATCCTGTCCAGAATGGCTCAGCTTGGATGTGTGGTGCGGAGAACATACTCTGTACCAGGGCCCCTGTCATTAGTGCATGTGGACACTAATCACAAGTTGATACGGTATGTACTGTTCAAAAGTTCAGTTATCAATCCTTCATGAATTCATATGTTTACATTATAATTATATCCCCAGGTACAATATTGTCATCTTTGGAGGTGTAGATGGATTCTCCAGAAAGGTAAGTGTAGTCACCTGAGAAGCGCTTGTTCAACCTTTGCAGGCACGGTCCAGGACCAGCAGCCCAACACTTGCAAATTCAATGGTAAATGTGATTTACTCAACTGTGTCACTGCTAAAATGCAGAGCAATCATTTAGAATATATTAAACTAACCCTGTGGAATACTACTACAATACCTGTTTGGTAATTTTGCACTCCAATTAGTATGAAAAAGTCAAATACATTTTTACCAGCCTACAGGAACATGTTGGTTATGTTTAAGGATATGTAGTGGCAGGTTGAAGGGGATTACATTTATTACATTATGATTGAAAGGCATACCCAGAGTGTGAGTGCTTTTTACTGTGTATAGATCATGTACTTGGGTGCTGCCACAAACAATCGAGCCTCAACTGCTTTTGACTTCTTCGAAGCAACACAAAGCCTTCAAGGTAATGTTTTATGTGTCTGCAGATTACCTTTTATTCTAGTATAAAGCATTCTCTGCCACCACTTTATTTGTTTTACTGGTTACTGGTGAAATCCTATCAATGCTTACATTTCTCATTGACAAATGTCAAAGTTGCCGAAAATCCCCCTGGGTGTTGCATTTGGTTGCCTTTCTTTAACAGACTGCAAAACCTGATACCAATCATCTTCATTTTAGAGTTAGAGCAGACCAGGGGGTGGAGAATGTGGATATAGCTTGTTTTATGTTTTCTGTGTGTGGAACTGGCAGAGGAAGCTTCCTATCAGGAAAAAGTGTTCATAATCACAGGTGAGAATAAACCTTTTCTTGTTATACATATTGTTTGTTAATACTATTGTTAAATAGCTGGCCCACCACATATTTTGAGAGCTGCTGGATGTGTTGGATTTTGCTTTTTTTAAACAAAAATGCCTGTTTCAACTTCAGATCTTTTGGTAAAACAAAATGCAGAAAATTTTACAGGAGGAAGTTTGACTCAACACTTACACATATTTCACAGTATTATGTATGTAATGTATTTGAACTATTTTGTAGGATTGAAAGTCTTTGGCGTGATGTCTGGATCTCAGTTTCCAGCAAGTACTATGATGTGTTCCGCTGTCTGGAGGAAGATGGTCTTCTGGACCTTTCAAGTACACATCATGTTCTGCTTAGTGTTCATGACACGAATCCAGACAGACTTAAAAACTTTTGTTGATGGCTGGAACCACCACCCCCTTTGAACAGAAGGCAATCTTAGTCCTGAGCAGATGTGGCAGTTGGGACTCATGCAGAACAACGTTCTTGATGTTGATACACAGGTGTTGTAGTTTTAAATTGGAATATAGTTTTTGTTTCCAGAAAGACAATGTGTGGCATTAACTCATGTATTGATAGGGTCTGCAAGAGCCAGAGATGTATTGGGAGGCTGGGCATGACCAGGACTTGGATGCAGGGATTGTGGTGCCTGAATTTGAAAATCCCTTGACCACAGAAGAGATGGCAGACCTTCAATCAGCAGTTAACCCTACAGCACCCTCCAACTCTCATGGACGTGACATTTATGTAATCTGCAGTCTGTATGTGAATGGACTACCCTGAGTATACATTTCACCAAATAACAGTTTGTCCATTTGGAATTTAGTTTCACAATACGATTTGTTTATGCTATAGTACTGAGTTATTCTTTCTCATTAACAAATGTTTCATCCCTTCAGTACCAGAGTTGAATAGCATGACAGAAAAGTTCCCCCCAACAATTCCACATATTAGATGTTATTGAACTCCCGAATGAATATCCAACCAGATAGTAACTATTTTTAGGGTTTGACCACAACATTATCAATTTGTATTTGGTCACTGTTTTACCTAAAATGTAATGAAAGCAACTGTTAATCAAATGATTTGGGGATTTACAGTAAACTGTATGTATAGACATGGGAAGACAAGGGTCAATTTGCAAATATTTTAATAGTGCCTGGGATTAAATGAAATGTATAACAAATGGTGCAAATCTCATTATGTAACAACACAGATCAAATACACTCAAAGCCTTTGTTTTTAAAATAAACTGTCACTACAAAAAGTAGTGTTTGTAACATTTAACAGGTTTAAGTGCAATTACAACACAGCCTAGCTGTAAAGGCAGCAGAAGTACTCAGTAAGTGGTACTAAATTCTTAAATGTTCATGTATATTATTGTTACAAGATAACATTTCTTGGCCAACTGACCACTGAATGAGGTACAATGTCCCATAACAACATGGTACTGGCTGGGCATACCTGAAAATAACTAGCCCTTAGTTATAACAGCTTTGATGGTGTGGGGTTGTGTCACACACGATTGAAAGCCTGGCCATAATGAATGGCAGTAATCATAATTGTTTTGAAGTTTTCGTATGTTTCCAGGTGTTTGACAGGAAACGTGATGGTGTTTGCACAAGCACTCACTATGGGATAGCATACAGAGTGCACCCCCAAACGTTCCGTACAGTCATGGTCAAATTTTAGGTGGATTTGGAAATCTTTGTTCCGAAGATAGGATGGGTAGATGCTGTTGCCCTGTTAGCCACTAACACCTTAGGGACTGTTGGGGGCTTGGGTCCAGTATCCAGGTCATCATCCTCCTGGCTCCCATCAGGATTCTGTTCCATATCTAAGCGAGTGGATACAGTCCATTAATCCTTTCAAAGCATTAGTACCAAAAGTTCTACACATTAAACAAAATACTAAGGTTGGCTGCTATACATAGTTTAAACTAAACTGCAAGTATTTAATAACACTTAATTGCTCAATTTCAGACAAATTCAAAATGTATTTCCACTAATTGTTCTTATGAGCACCCACTTTCCAAAGAAATTGCATGTGACTAGTTCTGTTGTCAAAAGAGCTTATCACAGTACCCCACCCCCAAGCAGAGTTGTAAAAAGTACTCAATTGCGTTTACCAGGTTAGGGTAGTACCTAATTCAGGTAAAGGGAGTTCATAACTAACCAGTGATCAACGAACAACAACAAAAAATAAAAAATTGAAGCCACTGGTTAGTTATGAATTCCCTATACACTGCCCCCACGTACAATCATCAAAACATCTAAAAAGTAAGGGCTAATACTCTGGAGAGCATACAGTACATGGCTTACTTTCAAGGTCATGCAGGAAGTCCTGAAATAAATCAATCACTTGGGTCTCTATCCTCTCTTCGGCAGAACCCTTTGTGTTTTTCTGGTCGACAAGAGGCCATAATGAAGTCAGCATCAGGCTGCAATGGACAAAACATAATTTCAGAGTTTGGAGTACGGTGAGTATACCATAACCATGCCTTGGATAGTGCTCCACATAGCCCCTGATGGTACAACTGGAAAGCCTCTGCCGGGTATTTAGCATTTATTGTGACCATGGTTCAAATTTTGCTTGCAGAATAGGCCAGCACCATCTGTAATAGCGGGGATAGGGGGGTAGTCATTAAAATGAATGTCTTCCCTCTTCAGGCTTCCAAGTGCTTGTGGTGGCACGGGTGCCTGTCAGATTGCTGACTGGAAATACATTTCTACCGTGCACAGGAATTCAGTGTACATTAATGAAGAATGGGGTCAAAAATAAATACATACAGTAGATTTATGAATTAACTCAATGTGTAATTCCTATATTTCACATTGAGTTAATTCATAAATTACACTAACCCATCATAAACACTCAAAAGTTTACATATTTAGGCAGATGTTCAGATAGAAGATTATTATTATTAGTCAACACTTCAATAGATCATAGTTTGTGTTGTTTTACTCACTTTCACAACATTACCAGGAACAAAGAGAGATTGGCAGATGTCTGGGTAGCTCGCCATTATCTCCAGTAAGCCATGGAGCTCCAGACCCTTACGAATCTCCTGCAACATTGGCATCAGGCGCAGTACAGTGTGGCGGACAATTGCACTTGAGAAAATTGAGCAAATATTAATTATTAACAAAAAATGGACAGTGAGAGAACTCTTCAGCTGTACAGTTGGTCCTCATTGAGGTACTTTAACCAAAGCTGACACACTGTGGTAAGATACAGAAAGGATGTTTCCCCAAACTAAATCATGTTTCTCACAATCCATAACATACCGAACAATGGCCTCATTGTTTTGTGTTGTAATACAGCCTGTATAGCCACAGTTGATAATGTCATTTGTCAGCTCTTGCAGTTGTTCCTCAGTGGCAGATTCCACCTTAATAAAAGATTCCATAAAACGAGTAGAAATTCCACTTCTAACGAGTAGAATTCCAATCAGATTTATTACCTACCCTTGTAATCAGAAATTTGAACTCTGAGTCAAACACATCATCCTCTGTCAGTGCAGTGTAGTCTACCTCTCCACAGCAGAGGACTTTGTAGCACCATTTGCTGAAGAATGATGGCGCAGGACCACCCTGACTGAGCCAAGCTGGTGCACAAAACCTCACCCAAGGTCCTGTTGAAACAATTAATCAGCTTGGTTTTGCTCAACTTCAGTGTGTTAGTACTGAATATTACAATTGATAAGGTGGAGACAAGGAAACATACAAAAAGTTTTGTAAAAGCATATTTGATTCCATACAGTACATACCAGAACACACCACTGTCCATGTATGACCAGGAATACTTAGGGCACTTCTCAGAGCCGCTTCCCTCAAAGTATCGTCTCTCGATTGCTGTGACTATTTCTTAATTTAAAATAAAAATTGTTTCAGGTCATTCATCAATAACCTTGATCAAATCATTATTAACTGTAAACAGACATGAGTCATTTACCAGATACTCTTAGCATCAGTGTCTATCCCTGTTTCACCAATAAAGGTCACCTTCAGCATGCTTTTGGGAGAGGCCTTCTTTTGTCTTCTCCATTGCAGCAGGCCTCTTTCCAAGATGTGTTCCCTGGAGACACAGATGTGAAAAGTGCTTGTCTTCTCCACTTTTTCTTGGAGGGATTCAACCACATCTTCCAAGCTTGAAAGTAAACAGGCAATGTTAAGATATTTTTTTTTTATTACATTCATCATGCCTAATGTGCCCATTAATCTTAATTGCGATACTCGGGCTAAATGTTGATTTAAAGAATTTGTAAATGCTAATTTCATTCATAATTATGGGGGGTGGGGGGTTTGATTATAGTGAAAAAATGTGATCATAGTTCATGTAAGTGAAGTGTCACCTTTTAAAGGTTGTATTTTCAGCCCTTGGGTCAATATTCTCCGTGCAGCTGGCATCTTCTTCAGAGTCAGAAGACTTGACATGCTCTCTAGTCATAGTAATGGAGGTGATACAAATTAAAATCACAGCTGCAGTGACACATTGAATAACATGTGGCCAATGATACAGATAGTCACACTTTTCACCACAGTGGCTGGCATGGATTTCAATCAAATCCTTTTGGAATTCAACCAAGCATGCATGCATTATAGCCGGATGGTCCCTCTCCTTTTCAGCCCGGAGGACGCGGTGTCCATGATTCCCGAAAAAATCTCAAATTTTGATTCGACAGACCACACGCCCGTTTTCCACTACACCCATCTAAAATGAGCCTGGGCCCAGAGAAGGCACTAGCGTTTCTGGATAGTTTTTTCTTTGCATAGTAGAGTTTTAACTTGGGTTTGTGGATGCTGCTACGTACTGTGTTCACAGACATTGGTTTTCGGAAGTGTTCCTGAGCCCATGCAGTGATGTCCACAACAGAATCATGTCTGTTTTGAATGCATTGCTGTCTGCGGGCCATCCAATATTGGTTTTCACCCTTGTCCTTTGCGTTCAGAGATTACTCCTGATTCTCTGAATCTTTTAATGATAATGTGTATCGTAGATGATGAGATCCCCAAAGTCTTTGCAATTTTACATTGTGATACGTTATTCTTGAATTGTTGCACTATTTGCATGCGCAGTCTTTAGCAGAGTGGTGAACCCCTCCCCATCCTCACGTCTGACAGGCCGATCCTCTCTGGAATAATCTTTAAATACCCCATCATGTTACTGACCTGGTGCCAGTTGACCTAATTAGTTGAGTGATACTCCAACTAATTTCGTTTTTTAGCATTACACAACTTTTCCAGTCTTTTGGTGCCTCTGTCCTAGGTTTTTTGAAATGGGTTGCTGGCATCAAATTCAAAGTGAGCATGTATATTACAAGAAACAGTAAAATGTCTCAGTTTCAACTTTTGATAATATGTTCTTTGTACTATTTTCTATTGAATATAGGGTTTACAAGATTTGCACGTCATTGCATTCTGTTTTTATTTACATTTTACACAGCATCCCAACTTTTTTGGAAACGGGGTTGTACAATAAAGCTTAGCGAGAAATCGTGAGACTGGTCCTTTTCGCGTTTCACCATTCATTCATTCCATAACGGTGCATTCACACTATTCGCGAAATTTCGCATAGCCAACGCTAGCAGTGCCCAGAGTGCTTCGCCTGTAGCATACTTGTGGGTGTCTTTGGGCGAACTAGCATCATAACAGCAGGTAAGCTGTGTATTAAGGTTTGAGAATAGCACATTTGTATGAAGGAACGTCAGATTATTACAATGGTTAAAATTGGAATAGAAACGTATTTTAATACATTTTTACATTTTATATATCTCTACTCAATTCATATGCCTCATTGATGTAATTCTTACAACCTGCAATACTAGCTAGCAAACCAGCTTGCTAGAATTAGGTAGCCACCAGTCAGCTAAGGTATCTAATATTGACACCAGAATCACCAACTTTCTCGGCCACCTGTCTCCACACTGCATTTTCTTTTGTTTGCGTCCCTGTAGGCAAATAGCGTGAAACCTTACAGCTCAGGGAATCCCATCACTGCTACTAAAAGTCATCCATCTCTTTAAAAAGGACCGCAAAAGTTTAATTCTGTTTAAGTTCTTTTAATTGTACTGAGAGCATTTCACAACCACCTACGCAAAATGCCGTGATTGGTCAGTCCCCAGCGATAGGCGCGGGTGATTTGCATAAAGTTGGAAAATCTGAACTTTTTCTTCGCATCTCACGGATCGCCCTACAAGCGTGGCTCGCCACGCTTCATTTCATTGAAATGAATTGAGACATCGCCCCCATCGCGAATAGTGTGAATGCACCGTAAGGAATTTTAGAATCGCTTCCAATAGGCTTGCTCCGGGTAGGTGTTTCGACAACCGTGCAAATATGACAAGTGTGATATATGTCAACATATTTGCTACAATTAGCGCTACAAAAGGTATCTGCTTAGCCAACACTGATAAAAGTCAACTTGTCCTATAGATATTTACACAATTCTGAAAATTACGTGTTTGTGTAAGCCAACACAAAACACAGATCGTAGGTTATTTGAAGAGGACCTAAAACATTTTTGCCAAGAGCGAATGTCTACTGAGTGCCTGACTGACTTTGTTTTGTCTGTTTTGCATTTCTTTTGTTTTGGACATTTGTGCCAATACAGAGATATTTCTGCTATTAATTTTCAATAAATTCACACACATTTCTGAAAACATGTTTTCACTTCGTCATTATAGGGTATTGTGTGTTGATTAATTAACAAAAGCTGGTTCTGTCAAGTATTATCTTAGCCAGGTGTTCACTCATCCAAATTTGGTGTTTTACTGTTTTAATTCAAATATATATTTTCAGAGTTTTTTAGAATACCTTTTTCACTTTATGCTATGGACTACTGTGTGTAAACAATCATGTCCAATCAGCTAAATTTGCCACATGTGGACTTCAATCAAGTTCTAGAGACACTTCAAGGATGATCAAAGGACACCGGATGCATCCAAGATCAATTTGGAGTGTCTCTTAATTTTTTCCAGAGCTGTAGTTTAATGAATATCATGTTTATACTTACATAGTGAAGAATTTATACTTAGTGTTTCTACCCAATTATATTTAAACCTAATTTGACACTTGTAAAGAGTAGTGCATTAATTTTATTTGCATTACAAGCACAACTTCCTTCTACTGTAGAACTTTGTTTCAATTTAGTGCATAGTCCATTTATACAAAAACGGAGTCTATGAGATAATACAAAAAGTTCATTAGGAACTAAGCTTGCAAATCATGGAACCGTTAGGGTGTGCCATCAAAACCTAATATTTGCTGAGTCACATATTCCACGGTGTTATCACTTGCCATTTGCATTCTAAATAATATAAGCACAGGGCTGGATTGGAATGCAGAGACAGAAAGCATTTGCATTTTGCTATTTACTATTGTTAAGGTTAGGGGAATTCTTTCTGTCATAGCTAGGGGTCATGCACTTCTGTAAAAGTGGCTTTCGTGTAGGAATACCTTTGTGAAGCCTATTTATACAAGACAGCAAATTTAATTTGATGTTACTTAAGTTAAAACTGCTAAGTTATGTCGGTTCAGGTCAATATTAACATTATCTTAAGTGATTCATTTGAAATGTTTGAATAATGACATTTCCAACTGAAACTAGGAAGATACTCCACTGGTTGCAGACCAATGTTCTGAGATTCCATGACCCAGATGTCTGTGCCCAGGCCTCTTTTAAAGGGCCAAGAAGTCTGTCTTTCTCATTATAGTTCCAACTGTTGTTTTTCCTAACCATTTTTGATCATTAACCTGAATCATGTGTCACAAGCTACTTTCACCTTCATTTGTTAAAAAATACATTTTGTTTAAAATAAATTAGTAGACGGAATCCAATTCCTGCTACATTTACTTTAACACAATTACACCAGCCATATTTGTGTACTCCTTCCGCCACCTTGTGGACTAAATTAAGACCTTTATGATATTATATCGGTTGTTTGACATTTTCTTTTCAATGCCACTAGATGGGCAATGCATACACTAAGACTCTTAAAACCTCAACAAGAAGTATATGAGCACATTTTAATAATATGTTTCTCCACAACCCCAGAACTTGTGTGCTCACGTAACTCCATGGTTCTCTAGTAGTTGATCCTACCACGCTGTTCTCGGTTTTCATAGCGTGTTCTCGTTGTG
The DNA here is from genome assembly GCA_016801175.1 of Esox masquinongy. Taxonomy (NCBI): domain Eukaryota; kingdom Metazoa; phylum Chordata; class Actinopteri; order Esociformes; family Esocidae; genus Esox; species Esox masquinongy. The sequence goes on from JACXGI010001759.1 coordinate 35,524, forward strand.
GTCCTCATTTTGGTCTTACATGCGCACTCCTGAATGCCTCTGACTAGGCATTCTCAAAAGGTTTTGTGCCATGGACCAGCAAAGCATCACCTTCTCCCAGTGGGGACCCTTTATGTGCAAAAATATTGACCATTATTTTAAAAAAATTATTCCCTAAATTTCTCTGATTTCTACTACCCTAACACATTAAATTGTTTTAACATGGTCCATCCAGCAATTATCTATTATAGGAGACATTGTGCAGACAATTGTGATTAAAAAAAACGTCTTTGGCCTTTAGGCTATTCCCATGATGATAATAAACACACCTAAATAACACACAAAAATATGTAAAAGTAAACCAACAGGAAATATGAAGGATTTCATGGTTATGGTTTGTAGTGACTGAAAGGTCACCTGATTGTAAACACAGACAAAGATTTCTTTTTATGTCGGTCCTAGCAAGGCATCTGGTCCAGCTGGTCATCAGGAGCAATCAGCCAATGAAGTCTGAGAGGGTGAATTCCTGAGTGCCACAGTCCAGGCAGTCAGTCATTTGTAGCCATGTAGATTGGCCATATACCACACACCCTTAACAGAAATATGCCATGGTGAATACTGCTATACTTACCAGTAAAACATTGATAGAAACCTAGATATGGACTACATGTAAAACACAGACAGCATACCAATGTAAAGGCCTAATCAAACAACCAATTTTATGGTATACATTTAGAATAGGAAAACTGACTACATTTAAATGTCTCTACATACTACAATCTTGGAAATATAAACATACATACAGTATATTCATTTTTTGATAAAATGAGAACAAACACAAAATGACAGGAATGATTCAGCTTCAAATAAGAAAAAAAAAGATAGAGGCTTCTCCTAATACTGTAATATGATAAAACGCTTACAAAATATTAAAAGACAATGCCTTACAAGGTTCCTGGTTAAACAAACCTACATGGTTAAAATAGATTACAGTTCTTGTTTATAAAAATAAAGACTCTTTTTAGATTTGGTTTTTGTTTCCTGTTTCAGTCTTCTATGTGGACGGAACTAGTCTTCAAGTGGGGGCGTGTCATGTGGGCAGTGGCGCTTCCTTAGTGGCACATCCGTGTGGTCATCTCTTTCTGTAAGGCACAGGAGTGGTTGTTTAGCAACATTATCATGCTAATCTCTTGACCCCCCCCTCCCCCAATGCCTCTCCTACAAAAAAAAACGAATTACTTTTCTCACTAACCAGTGGCTCAAGCTCCTTATGGTCAGTGAGGTTGAACTCAGTTACAAAGTAATAGAAGTGCTTGTAACAGGTGTTGACATGGGCCTCTGCACCCATCTGGCTCACACAATCAAAGTGGTGGATGTAGACGTGGACGAACACACGGAATAGGCGGGACAGAATCTTCTTAGCTACCTGCATGAAGGTCTTAGGGAAAGGAGTACCTTCAAAAACCAAACAAAGGAGATGTAATGCAAATATAAAAGTAATCATTCATACTACGACAGACAAAATTTTGTATAGGCCCAAGTTATTGTTAACATTGATAAAGATAAGTAACAAATAACTTAGGAAATACATAATACAAATACGGAGTAGGATTCTATGATGACATTGTAACATATTATAAGAACACAATTGGCACCTCTAACAATTACTATAAACAAAATTGAATTTGCATTAAGCGAGGTCTGAGGTCTACCATTGCTTTCAAACCTCATAAATGAAAAGAAACAAATATTGTAGTTTTTGACTTTCATAAATCAGACAGTGGGTAATATCTAAAAACCTAAATAAAACGTACTAGTTACTACCATTAGGACAATAATTAAGAAGTTCAAAAACTGTGTAAAAGTGCTAAATGTGCCTGGTAGAAGACGATAACAATCCAAAAGTCACAGTTGGACAGCTACAGAACTTTGTGCCATGTTGGGGTCACCAAGTCTCCAAATCTATAATTAGATTTTTGCCCCCAATTGGCCTCTATTGAGTGCATCTAACAAATGTAAGCACCAGGAGGTTTCTAAATGTCACTGGAACTGGGATTGGAAGTGTTACGGTCAGATGAAATTAAGATGGAGTAATTTGGCCATGCACACCAGCAGTGGGTTTGGCATGCAAACACCTTGAAGAGCCATCACCATATTGTACATGGTTCCAATTCAAAAAGTTTGATCACGAGCAGGAAACTGTCTGCACAGTATGTCGGGCGACTCTTGGTAATACACGAGCAACCTCTATTGCCTCAAGATGCAACATGTGCAGGGATGAGCAAAGTTATAGAATGCATTCAGACACTACATGGTCATCAACAAGTAGTAGTGTCAGTGCCAAACAAAAAGCCATAAAATAGACATCGCTGCCCAAGTCAATATCTACAAGCTGTCCCTATTGTCCTCATTGGCCGACACCTGCAACAAATTCCAAATACAGAGGCAAAAAAGTAAGACTAGACAATGATGTCTCGCTTGTGCATACATTAACGACGCAATCAAACAAAACCGCTGTAATTGTCCAAATACTTTTGCTACCCAAAAATGGGTAACTATGTACAAAACATTGGGATGTCATTTAAAATCCAAAGTGCTGGAGAAAAAAACCCCCACCACTGCTCTAATGACACAGAAAACCCAAGGAACCAAGCCTAATAAGACACCTTTTTGTCCTGGCAAACAATTAAAGCTATCTATCACCACGCACAGCCAAGTAATAAATCCTATTACATCGACCTAATTATCTTGTACTTACCGACGTTGGTGGGGAAGATGTGCTCGTTGTTGATCTGTACTTCGATCCAGTCCATCAGCAAGCTCATGTACTTAGGGGCCGGGACAGCCGTGGGCTTCTTGTACTTGTGCTCGTCCTGCCAGCGGTATTCGTACTTGGGCCCTCCGGACATGACTGGGCAAGTCTGGTCAGTGCACGAGTCACTGATGGTGCCATAGATGAGGTTGATACGGTTGAAGAAGTCCACCACATGCACGGCCACCCAGTCATTCAGGTCCTCTCCATGGGGAAGCGCCACGGCCTGCTTCAGATCCAGACCTGCATTCAGAGATGCCTGGGCCTTCTTGTGCAACTCAAAGCGTTGCGTCCCAGGCTCAAACTTGCGCTTCGGCCGGAATGTCCTGTCCTTGTTGAAGACTTGCTTCAGTGCCATGGACATTGTTGCATGTAGCAGTTTGTTTGTCTTATTGAATTATGTACTGGTTACACAGGAGATACAACACCTCAGTTGTTTATATGCTGGTTTTATTTTACCCACAACTGGTTTTGGTCCAGAGCCTGATGAAGAGTTAAATCTGAGAAATGGGAAGAAAAATACATGTAAGATTTGTATAAATGTCCTAATTTTAAATTCAACAATGAGATTAAGTATTCTGTCTGGTGCCACCAACAATTAAGGACCACTGCTGCTTCCTCACAAGCTGTGCTCAATCTTACACCCTCACCTGAGTACTCCCTTCAGCAACCTATGGACCTGCATGAAGTTGGCCCAACACCCAACGCAAAACTTCGGCAAAACAGGCTTAATCGTTAGTGCTCCATTTGTGCTGGTTATTGCCGTTAAAATATTTGTTTGTGCTGCTATGATATTTCTGATATGCAAAAAATATTTTATAGGTCACTCAGCCCCCCTACATGCTCCAAACTGACTCAAAATAGGCTCAATTGTTTGTGCTCCATTTGTGCTGCTGACATTTTTTAAATATTAAAGAATATTTTATAGGTCATTCTGAGGTCGCTCAGCCACCTAACATGCTCCAAATGTTTGTGCAGGTAAAAGTTTTGTTTTTGTGACTGTCTTTGTGATCGATGCATTTGAAGATGTAATGACAGAGCTAGGGGCATCAGTGGCTCAGTGGTTAGGAAGTCAGGCTTGTGATTGGAAGGTTCCAGGATTGAATCCCGACTGGGCCAATTGTCGTTGTGTCCCTGTGCTTACAGTAAGTCACTTTGGATAAAAGTGTCTGCTAAATTACTAAAATGTGAATGTCAGCTATAGTGGGAAGAGAGCGAAGCCAATGCACTATCCAGTAGGTGATGTATCTATATTGACTATGTTTTGTGTTGGGTGGGGGGCCAACCTCACACACGTCACCTATGGTCTGTTGGCCCTCCCACACCTACGGAAGGAAAGCTCTGATTAGCCAAGTCAAAGCTCTTCTTTCACTGAGCACCCCAATGATGAAACAAGCTTCCCGAAATCGCTACAACAGTGGAATCCCTGCCCATCTACCCAAATCTTTAGAAACTCAATCTTGAAGGCAAAGTTCACAAAGGAGATTTTCATATTTTTCTGCTGACATTTCCACATTATAACATTAAAATATCAATCTGTTTTATATATATTTTACTGTAGACATGGAATCATTTTTTTTTATATGACTGTGAAGATGTGGTGGGTTCACAGTTAAATAAGTCACACAATACTTCATGTTCCAATTCAATTGAAAATGTTTACATTTCTCTTTCAATGCAAGAGTGATGACGTTTTGGCTTCATGCCTTCTTCAATGTGTGAATGTACATCTATTTCTAACAACACGTCTAACGAAGCTTATCAGAGGTAACAGGTGTTTCCAATCATAATTGTCACATCTTTGGCCAATCAACACTGTTTTTTTGGGTCTACCAACATATGCATCACAAATGGAAGACAAGGAAACAATTAGATTACAGAGTATGTAAATGTATGTAGAAGTGGAAGTACACATGAAAGTACAAAAGGGAACAAACAAACAAGGCAAACAAAAAACAAAGTCAAGGGGAAACCCTTCACACCAGAACAGAGCCATAATCTAGACCAGTAGCCATGCTAGGACAGAAGACAAAAATTGTGCCCTCCACAATTTCAATTTCACATTTGTCACACACGGGAAAGGTATTAGAAAAGATCATATATAACTTGACCCTTAATTAGTCTAATCTATGTAAAAATGTAAAATTAGGGTTGGGCGATGTCTGGATTGACACATTGTCCTATCAACCTTTCCAAACATCACTGATGGTATCGTTTTCAATTTACTTTTTACCCATGGTTTAATTTTGGGAGCAATAGGACAACTTACGTTGACTAAAAACAGCCAAAACCTTAATATCTATGAATCTGAACAATAATATATGTTACTCCTTAATGTGAAACACATTTGAAATGGAACAAAAAGTGCTAATTATTCTTTTTGTCTAGTCTCATCATGTAGGTAGATTTTGTTTGCCTAGGCAGGGCAATTAATTCTCTTGTAGTCTACATAAAAAAAAAAAATCAGATATCAGTTATACTGTCATGTGATAACATACACCCCCTTGAAAGTTATCTTTTTTCTTTTTAAATATTTGATATTTAAGCTAAGTTCCAACCACATTCATAGACAAATTTTATGTGATTTGTTAAATTGTGTTACCGTTATCAATGAATGTGGTTGGAATTTATCAATGATATCCATGTGTCCAAATACAGCTCCGGAAAAAATTAAGAGACCACTGCACCTTTTTCTTTCCTTTCCAAAAAAGTTCCAGAAGTGTTCAATTTGCAGTGGTCTCTTAATTTTAACCCTTCTGTTCCTCACTCAAAACCTTGCTTTTCAACTTTTTTGGAAAGGATAGAAAAAGGTGCAGTGGTCTCTTAATTTTTTCCGGAGCTGTATGTAAAAAAGAAAAGGAACAGGCAAGCCTAATTCGGCCGGCCCGCAATTAGAAGGGATGAATGGTGTTGCCCTCGCTGGATTCAAACCGGGGTCTCCTGTGTGACAGGTTGTGTCTTCAACCACTACGCCACTAAGCTATATGCATGTAGGGTGTCGGTATACTTCTCCATTGTTAAACCAATTAGTCGAAACATGGCGGGCTTGTTTCTTTAGAATCACTCCATGGCTGGTTGGTTTCTTTAGAATGAGAACAATGACAGTAGAATAACTCACTCAGTAAGAGACATTTGCTCTTCTTGGCCGGCTCCGCTTACGTGGTCCGTCAAAAGGAAAAAACTGTCCAGGGGCTGGGTGGACATACTGTTACACGTGAATGTATAATAGTGAAAATGCAGCTGGCATGTTACCCTGCTAGTTTCACAATGGACTGCACGGTTTTGACCTGACAGACTCTGGCAGCACGAGTCAACTTCCAATATAATAAAACATTGTTTTCTACATTGTGATGTTGTCCCCAATCGATGATGGCTCTCAAACATTGTCGATGGATGAGGGATTCGTCCAAATCACCTTTTTAATGCGAAAGTGCACCTTCATTAACTCCCAACTATGGACTGTGCCATGGATAATGGGACTAGGACTATTCAGTATCTTTTCAAAGCAGATAGAACAGGAGCAGCAGTCCACATGCACCATTCCAAGCCAGCTGGGCAACACAAAATGACAAAAAGGATGTGTATCAATTAAGGCTTTCCTCAACTATAAAATGTGCTTGACTAATCATTGTCCATTCTTTTGATCAACTGATGCCATCATTCTTCACTGCAATAGACAGTATTTCTTTTAATAAAATCAATTATATGCACTGTGCTGGTCCAATGCTTTAAAAGGCCAGATCCTTTACAGACTCTGTGTTTCGTTCCAGTTGCCCTTTTTCCCCTCACAAAGCCCATAGTCTGTGATTTGCCTTCCATAAATGGCGATGCATTTTAACGCAAGATGTGTTTTGGCCTAAACTTGCATTTCGAGCTGAAAGTCAGTCATGCTAAGCAGTATATACAGTGGATATAAAAAGTCTACACACCCCTGTTAAAATGCCAGGTTCTTGTGATGTAAAAGAATGAGACAAAGATAAATCATGTCAGAACTTTTTCCACTTTTAATGTGATCTATAACATGAACAATTCAATTGAAAAACAAACTGAAATCTTTGAGGGGGAAAAATAAAAGATAAAAAACTCTCAATAACCTGGTTGCATAAGTGTGCACACAATTAAACTAATACTTTGTTGAAGCACCTTTTGATTTTGTTACAGCACTCAGTCTTTTTGGGTAGAAGTCTATTAGCATGGCATATCTTGACGTGGCAATATTTGCCCACTCTTCTTTGCAAAAGCGCTCCAAATCTGTCCGATTGCGAGGACATCTCCTGTGCGCAGCCCTCTTCAGATCACCCCACAGATGTTCAATTGGATTCAGGTCTGGGCTCTGGCTGGGCCATTCCAAAACGTTAATCTTCTTCTGGTGAAGCCATGCTTTTGTGGATTTGGATGTGGGCTTTGTGTCGTTGTCGTGCTGAAAGGTGAACTTCCTCTTCATCTTCAGCTTTCTAACGGATGCCTGAAGGTTTTGTGCCAAAATTGCCTGGTATTTGGAACTGTTCATAATTCCCTCCACCCTGGCTAAGGCCCCGGTTCCAGCTGAAGGAAAACAGCCCCAAAGCATGATGCTGCCACCACCATGCTTCACTGTGGGTATGGTGTTCTTTGGGTGATGTGCAGTGTTGTTTTTGCGCCAAACATACCTTTTGGAATTATGGCCAAAAAGTTCAACCTTGGTTTCATCAGACCATAACACATTTTAACACGTGCTTTTGGGGGACTTGATGTTTGTTTTTGCAAACTTCAGCCGGGCTTGGATGTTTTTCTATGTAAGAAAAGGCTTCCGTCTTGCCACCCTACCCCATAGCCCATTCATATGAAGAATACGGGGGATTGTTGTCACCTGTAGCACACAGCCAGTACTTGCCAGATATTCCTGCAGTTCCTTTAATGTTGCTCTAGGCCTCTTGGAAGCCTCCCTGACCAGTTTTCTTCTCGTCTTTTCATAAATTTTGGAGGGACATCCAGTTCTTGGTAATGTCTCTGTTGTGCCATATTTTCTTCACTTGATGATGACTGTCTTCACTGTGTTCCATGGTATATCTAATGCTTTGGAAATTCTTTTGTACCCTGATATCTTTCAACAATGAGATCCCTCGGATGCTTTGGAAGCTCTCTGTGGACCATGGCTTTTGCTCTGAGATGCAACTAAGAAAATGTCAGGAAAATCCTACTAGAACAGCTGAACTTTATTTGGGATTAATCAGAGTCACTTTAAATGATGGCAGGTGTGTAATTACTTCTATTTAACATGAGTTTGAATGTGATTGGTTAATTCTGAACACAGCCACATCCCCAGTTATGAGAGGGTGTGCACACTTATGCAACCAGGCTATTGTAAGGTTTTTATTTTTCATTTTTCCCCCTCAAAGATTTTAGTTTGTTTTTCAACTGAATTGTTCACATTATAGGTCACATTAAAAGTGAAAAAAGTTCTGACATGATTTATCTTTGTCTCATTCTTAAACATCACAAAAACCTGGCATTTTCACAGGGGTGTGTAGACTTTTTATATCCACTGTATTCTCGAATATTATGGAGAAATATCATGTAATTTCTCTGTAGTTCAAACCCAGCAGAATCTGGGTTGTTCAGGACCATATGGAAAGAATAGCATTTCTGCTCTCTGCACTGTCCACCATCAGTTCAGAGGGTAGTTCTTATTTCACATTTTGGTAGACCTACTTTCATCCTCACAAGTATTGTAAGATATTCCCCCGAATTTTAGATCTTTCTTCATGCCATAACACAATAATGAAAGTGTTTTTCAGTTCGTAAGGTATCCTGCGTAACAAACAGCTATTTAAGGAGACACTAAGGCACTCTGAAATGAAAGGCTGCATGTAATGACCCACCACCCAAGCAGAATCCCTCAGTGTCCTCCTCAGAACAACCCCCGTCACCTCTCCCATCCCCTCAGAAATATCCTTTCCCTTAAACCCCACCCTACACCGCAGAGAACAAACACAGCGTGACGAGACCTGGAAGCAGGACAAGAACAAAACACCTTGAAAGCTCTGTTACCAGATAGAGTCGTAACATACTGGTGACGGTGACTCCAATTAAGCAAAAGAGTAAATAACTTCACACAATTTTAACTAAAATGTAGAAATTTCATCAAGCATAGGCCCAGGAAATTTCCACTCCCATACAAGGATACGGCCCCTCCCTAAAGTCCAACTTTGAATGATGGCTAGGTTTTTCCAGGCTCGTATGCACAGTGTGAAATAGTCTGGGGATGGGGTTAATGGAAAAAATAGTACTGTCGTCAAATTCTCCCTTACTCATTACTATGTTTGGGTGGTATGACGATGCTGTAAATGGGTGTTGGACTCTTGACATGCTCCAATCTCGCTTGGTAAACATTGACAGTGTAACAGTAGTACCAAACAGTCATTATTTCTCTACGAAATGTTACAATCACAAATTTTGATGAAATTTTTTTTTCACTTGTAGTGTAAACATTTAGGAGCTCCTCCTCATGGAGTTCATCAGATGACACACTGATCCAGAGGTAGGCAATTCATATTAAATAAGATTACCTTTACATGGACACAGTACATAGGAGGTGAATGTTGCAAGTATACAGGTATGCTGATTTTTAGATACTGTCTAAGTCATTACTGGCACTGACTGTCATCATAGTAGTAGTACTGTATTTCCATCCCAATTCTCCATCCTTCTCCAAAAGCATGCACATTTACAATTTCTTGCATGGACAGTGGAAGGTCATTCCTGCTAATGCTTATACACCTGCGCTTTTAATCCCTGAGAAGGGCGCTTGTACCAGCTTTGGAAAGGAGATGTGAGACATTTGCTTTCTCAAACACATCTATGCCTAGTCCAGTAGCTGGTGTCTACATTAATATAAAGTATTACTTTTTCTTTTAGAGCTAACATTTCATTATTTTAAAATCCAACCCCTATGAATCCTTGTATGACATTTGGCTAAGTTTCTGTAATGGGGCAATTTACTGCATTTACTGTGCATCTATTTTGTTTTCCAACCCTCAGAACACTATGAGAAGGTGTTGGTACAGCTGTCTAACATCATTGCCGTGTGGAAACCCCAGCAGTTGGCATCCTCCTGTCTTCCAGATACTGCTGACCGAGCTGCCCTCCATTAGCCAGATTGAGGATGCTCCCAAGAAAAGCAAGGGCTGGAGTGGCACCAGAATTGCCACGACAAAACTGTAATAATTTGTGCTTCTTGTTCACAGGTGGTTCTAGTTGATGTTGTGTCTCATTTCCATGTACAATTTTAGTAAGTTAGCAGATGCTATTACCCAGAACAACATACAAAAACAATTAGGGTAAACTGTTTGATCTAGCAAACTGGCTAACGGCTTGGCCATATACTGTCGCTCCATAACTGGAACTAAGTAGGAACTTACTCCCTGATTATACTACTAATATTACAGACTATGTATTAGGAAAATTAATGCAAATGTATCTATTGTTACTAAACTGTATTCAATTAAATGCATAGTGTCACTTTGTTACAATCCACTTGTCACATGTTGCATAAGACATTGTGCAAATAGAAATACAATACATAAATGTTCTTCCAGATTAGGTTATTTGAATCTTATGTTTAAAACTATTAGCCTATCAAAGAAACCAAATTAAAACCTTTGTGGAAATTGTACCCAGTCTCTTGAACACACTAGCCAGGTATTATCCACCAAAAACGTTCAGCAACTTCCAGAAAACCTCCCAAAAATGTACAAGAAATGCTACCTACAAATTTCTTCAAACTGCTCACACACAAATGGTATCCTTGAATTTGTCTGATTTAAGATTAGCAAACAAAATTCCCCTTTCAACTGTAGTCCAAGTCATTGAAAAAGAAAATGGTTTCATTTGAAGTAATTACAGTACAGAATGGTTTCTCCAAATGACAGAAAATTGCATGCACTACAACAGGCAATTTCTTGGCTATTTATGTAAACGTCCCTGTCCCATAATAAATTATTCTAAGTCGATAAAAGTTTTGGCTTAAAAAAATTAGTGTTCACAGGGATTTGAGATGGAGATGAAGAATTAAATATCCAATTTGCACTCTTTCCAGGCAAAGCATTTTTCAGTAGATTCTAAATTAAGTTAGACCTAAATACATTTGTTGTATAACTACATTAAATATTATAGCTATTCAGTAAAAAGTCCCAATTTGGTTAAATGCCAAACGTATTAACGTATTTAACAACGTTTAGATGATTGATGGATAGTTGTGTAAGTGCTTTTGGGGCAACTGATGGTAAAGTAATATCAATACTGCCCCCTACCAATCAGGTACTGAGGTAAGTTCAGGGTTACCATCTTGCAAAAGATAGTTAAAATGTAGCTAGTAGTTTGAATGTTGCAAGCTACAGTACGCGAGTCATTTCCTATTTTAACATGATATGGCCTAGTTCAGCCAAGCGAGACAGCAATGACAATTCCGTGACAGCAAGAGTATAAACCTGACAGAAATCACACCACATGAGAATTCATACTCAGATAGAACACATAATAAAGTGGTCTGGGGCAAAAGTGAAACAATCTAAATTGTCGTGAGTACATGATGTAGCCTAGCTGTCTAGCGGTAGCCTTCCCGCTGAAGCTAAATGTGGCTTGCAAAACGAGGCTACAAAGTTTATCCATGACGTAAGAAGCAAGGACAGCCATCGCACTTGTTGCTTTTCGCTTTATATTGGTATCTACAAACTGCTCCATAAAATATTATGTTATTACATTTCACGTATATCATAACTAACGTTGTAAATTCAAATGACTTCAGCCTAACAAATGACGGTGACTAAAGTTGTCTCCCAAATATAGTACAGTGCTGTCCCTGAACTTAGTGTATCACTTACTTGTTCCGCTTTACAGGTCCTTCTCGAGGTGTGTCCCCTTAAATAAAATGAGCGTTGGTAATTGTTTTTAGATGAAAAACAAAGGCTACATCGTGATTAATGTATAGATTACTTAGTTCTGAAAATAGCGCTGAGGAAACTAAAATAGGCCCCTCCCTACCAACCAACAAAAAAGTACTTCCTCTCCTCTGATCATACGTCACTGTACAAAAAATACATCTCCCAAGTACGCGCACATTTGTCTATAAGCCTACTATACGGTGCATGTAGCTTAATAAAAAATGGCAGCAAGTATCTTGATACACATTTTACATTTTAATCTAAGCAAAACTATGCTGTAGATAAAGCTTTGGTTTTTTATTCTTATCCTTTCATTAGAACATAAATAGTTTTTAAGGGGTAACCAGATGTTTTACGATAAGTTATAGTGAAACATATCAATTCTACTGTTCACAGTTCTTTGCAAAACTAGATTTTACGAGAAAATATAACTTGTTTCATTGACACCATCCCAGCTGCATCCAACACCACGTCTGTTCGCCTAACACTCCCGGCTGAAACTCCGGTTTGGTGACACCCCTGTTTGTGAGGCCTATTCTCATCAGCCCAGGGGTTCGCAACATTTTCAATTAAAGTTGAATTAATTAGTGGCCTAGGATGGTCTAGCCTTCTAAGCCCACTGTTCTTTGAGCACAAATTATTTTATCTTCTATCCTGTTACGTAAGTCAAAAACATGGGAAAAACAACCGAGGATGGATCAAACACATTGTAGTAACTAGTAATAATGACATAAGAGTTAAAAGTACAAATAAATAGAACATCATTCTTACAAAAACTTGAAGTTTTTTTTACTGAGAGATTTCATCACCAGAAATAGGTGTGATCCATCACACTCAAAACATTTTACCCAACTCCAAAATCAATATTTTGAACAATTCCTGCACACACAACTTGAAACCTGAATTTATTTTATTCATTTTAAATGTGGGGTTGGGGCAAAGGCTGAAACTGGACAGTTATCCTGTAAGTAAATGTCTATTTTCATCATCCATTTACTGTACCCTCCATAGTTAGAGTCCTTGGTATAGATACATCAGATTATATTAATGCATTGGCTTTAAGGAATATCCACAGAGCTGAAGAACTTCAACAGACAAATAAGTCACACTTTCCCCAAAATGAATTACAATTACACTTGCAAAAATGCAAACTTTAAATGTACCATTGCGCTATTTCTTTGGGGCATTTATTTCTAAACAAATCAAAACATCAGATGATACAGTCTTGAGCTACCTTTCACAACAAGAGCATCTTCACATGAATGACTGATTACAAACTCACTCTGCATCAATAAGGCTTGTTTAGCTGTTTACAGTAGATGCCTGTTGTTGAAGCTGTCAGCTACTGCCAAGTTCACAAGAAGCTCTTTGTCTCTTTCAATGATGCATTAAAATGTGTGGGGACAGAGTGTCTCTTGTCCCTGTTCTACTTAAGAGGCTCAGCAATGTCTGCAGTCCCCTCTGGCAATGTTTTGTTCGATATGGAGTAATGAAAGGCTCGCATGCACTCCTCCACCTTCACAAAGCCTGGCCGGTCCTCATGTCTGAGAAGAGAAATGTCAGACATTTTAGACTTGATGGATTAAAGTCAGCAGTGTGGCCTAGTAGCCTCCTTCCAATCCAATTTTGTGAAAAAATTAAATGAATCTCTAGTTTCTCACTAACTTGTATGTCCAGCAGTCTTTCATCAAGGCGTACATTCTGTCTGGACATCCAGATGGACATTCCATTCGATTCCCATTGGCAATGAAACTGATCACCTCTGGGCCTTTCATTTTCTGAGTGCATTTGGGACACAGGTTAATTTAATATGGAGTACACAACAGTTTTCAATATAAGACACTTATCATAGTATAAACATTTTTGTGATGTAAAGATTATGCTGTTGCTGTACAGATGGCACCTTGTATGGTTTTCCTCCATAAGAAAAGGCTTCCCACATGGTGACACCAAAGCTCCAGACATCACTCTTGCTGGAGAACTTGTGGAAGTTCATGCATTCTGGAGCATACCACTTCAGTGGCCATTTTCCTGCTGTGCGTGCCTGTACTCGAGCACATGTATACCATATCACTTGAATAGTGCTTCAAAAACATCAGCAATTAACTATATTTTACAAACCATTTGAAATATCCTTTCATTAGAAAAGTCCTAACTTGCAGACAAATCAATGGTTTGGATGAATAAACAACCAGTCACAGCCCTTAACATAACTGCGCATCCCCGTCTACAAACGACCTGCTGCACACCTGAACCTCATTTTGCTTAGGATTGGGATTAGCGGTGATATGCTATTAATAATAATTGATTGCATTTCTAACACACTTTCATTATGAAAGAATAACCTCAAAGTGCATAAAAAATAATAAAAAATGTATGTGTCACGATAGACGACTGGACTCATGAAATAAGATGCAAGTGCACGAAGCTGATTCAAACAAAAGGTAAGCAAAACTGAAGAGCACAAAGCCTAGAAAACTGGAACAAAAAAAGGTGAGTACAAGACTCTGGAAACTGGGTTAAAATCTGGATAAGTGTAAGTCTTCCACAAACAAACAACATTAAGACCTGACAATGAGTGTTAGGTGACTGAAGCAATAAGTAGGGTGCTCCCTAATTGGGAGCAGGTGCAGTTATTAGTTAGGTGACAGTGAACGTGGCAACATAGAAATGGGGTGAGATGGTGAGGGATGGTGAGGACTGGGAACCCGTGCTGGTGGCTGTGTGGTTATCACAGTATGTCTGAGATCCTTTTTAGACAAGGTGAGATCACTTCATGAGAACAGTGAGAAACTTGGTAGTTTGAATGGTAATGTGACTCGTTCTTTTAAAATTATAGCACATGGTATATGCAAGGGACTCCTACCTTGTAATAGCTGTCATCAGCACCCAAAGCCTTAGACAGACCAAAGTCACTGATCTTGGCGAACTGTTGGTTGACCAGCAGTACATTACGAGCTGCCAGGTCTCTGTGTACAAAGTTCTTCTCCTCCAAGTACTTCATTCCCATAGACACCTGGTGCATCAATCCGACTATGTTCTCCATTGTGACGGTGTCTCTGTGCAGAAAACATATACAGTGAACTGAAACGTTTAGAAACTCTTGATCTGGTGAAAACCAGTATAATAACACCGTTCTTGTATTCAGTAGGAAGAATTGACTGCTCACCCACTTGCCCTAAAAGAGTGACGAACCACATGAAATATACTACACAATCTTATCCTTACTTTTTGGTTGAGAGGAACTTGTTGAGTGGTCCAGCAGCAGCCATCTCCATCACAAGCATTAGACACTCGGCCTCGCAGAGCCCCAGCATGCGGACAATGTAAGGGTTACTCAGTTGATGCATGATCTCTGCCTCCCTCATCATTTCCTCCTTCACCAGTTTCTCATTCTCACTCTTCAGCACCTTGATAGCCACGTCAGTATGACCCCTAGAATCATACAGGAATTAGGGAGGTGTTGTGAAATTAGAAAAACAGAAAAAGGGTATGATGTGTTTGAAATCAAAGAATAGTGCATACAGTGCTACCCTCATTGTTCGATTTTTTTTTGTATATTTTCTATCAATATGTTACCCTGATGTATTGCATAATATTTGTGAAACATTTTTGAGTGTGGACCCATCAGATGGTTAGATTGATTAAAAAAAGCATCTCTTGCTACCCTTGCTCACTTATTTGTTTTGAAGACTCCTTTCTTGACACAACCAAAGTTGCCAGAGCCGAGCTCCACCTCATCAATCATTAACTGGTCCCGATTGATGAAGAACTTCTTCAGATCATTGGGGTCATGGTAGGGGTTGACAAATTCATTGCAGTCCATGGGCAGCATTTGCCGCTCTGTTGGGGGCGAGGCAGTCACTTCCTTGGAACCACCCAGAGGGACTGTAAGAAAAGATTTAACCTTAGTGGAGCATGGAACATCTTTAATGCAGATTGATTGTTAATGCTGGATATCTTGTGTTTGTGTGTAATGTTGTTGACTAACCTCCAGGTGGTGGCGTGTATCCATTTGTTCTCTGTCGTCTCTGAAATAAATGTACTGTACTCAATAGGGCTGTGAATGAAGTTGGATAGAAAGTATCTAACATGGAGACATTTTAAAATGTTCTTGATACTTACCCCTGATGGCAAAACAGGCGTTTCTGGAAACATATGTGAAAAGGGGGAAATTAATTTAATTGTATGAGGTACACATTTAGTCAAACTAAACTACGAAAATTGACACATCTTGGTGCATTACGTTTGGTGGTGTTGTTCACACATGGTTCCCTCAAAACTGTCACTAGTCCATCAGGCTTCATCTTCAGATACTCAACCAGCTGCAGTGTTGAAGGGAGAGAGTGGCAGTGAAAGGTAAGTTGTCAGACAATTGGAAAAAATCTATATTCATGAATACAGGACAGCCTACCTGCCACACAGTGTCGAATTTGGTTCCTTCTGGCATGGAGTACTTCCCTGATTTGTCAAGTAGGATCTGATAGTGGTAAGCTGTTTTCCCATACATCAAAGAGAGGGCAAATGTGCCACACTCATCTCTGTCTCTAACTCTAAAGAACAAAAACACAAATCAAACTGTTTTGTGTGTGTTTTTGGAAACTTTGGGTGGTGTTGAACTAAAATGTGTTTTGTGACTCACAGGAACTTTCCATCTGGCTGTGCCCCGGAATAGAGCCGCCTTTCCCCCTCCTGGCGAGGGATCTTGCCATGGTACCAAGCCATCCTCTCATGTGCAGTGGTGGCGATAAGCTTCTCCAGCTGTGGAGCCTGGCTGATGATGGCCTGCTCCATGGCCTCCCCCTAAACACAGAAACAAAATTAGATGGGATCCTGTGATATGTAGGTGGCTCACCTAGAGAAATGCACTACTTGTATAACATGTTAAATTAGAGCATCTGCTAAATTAAAACAAATACTTTAAAAAGTGAAAACCATTTCAGCCAACCCTCACCTCCAAGTTCCAGGTCTGTCGTACATACTCTCTCAGCATGTTTTCTCGCAGGTTATCAAAGACACCTGTCTTAATGGGGATATCTGGGGAGCGGAGGCATGGCTTCCTCAGAGTGCACACCAGGCCGTCGGAGTCTTTACTATAGAACTCACAAAGCTCCGCTGGACCACAATGGGACTTGCCACCAGAAATACAATAGGTGCCGTTGAGCTGTTTCTCCACAGGGTAGTGGTGGAACTCCACATTCCACACCACAGAGAGGACATAGCCACCCAGGCTGCGCAGGCACTGGCGGAGCAGGAACAGCCCGTCAGCCATGCCCGCCAGCTTCAGCTGCTCCTCGGCATCCAAACGACTGATGCTGCCATAGTAAAAAGGCAGATCTGCGGCCAGGTCTGTTGTCATGTCTGGGTCTCCTCAAGCAGTAAGAGGGAAGACTCATCAGTTGGACAAATTGGCGCTGGCTGGTGGCACCTGTTCTAAGGATGTAGCCACATAAAAAATTACTCTTCTATACTTACCAATAAGTGACAATAGAAGGGTGGTAGATGACTAAAATACGACAGCTAAGGGAAATTCTTATGTTTAGTGTAACATAGTGAGCCTGGATATAGCTCTTAGCTCTGGGGTATTGGCCCTCTGAGGTGCCTATTTGCAAACTGGTTGGCAACATAATTTGAATAGATAAAAATTAAAAATTCATACTTGTGATATACTTTTACATCTTTTAGCCAATAAGCATCCAGGACCCAAATGACAGTTTTTAATATGGAAAAATTGGAAGTATTACTTTATATACTACAGGACAAAATTCACTTTCTCTCAATTCCAATGTTAGATAATATAATGTTAGATGTTAAAACTGAAAATCCCAATTCAATATTAAAGGAAAAATAGAGTATGTTTTTTATAAATTTGTAGACAACATTTCAAAAATCTGAATATTTTTAATGAAAATACTTTGGTGGAGTATAATATGTGTCCGAGCTCTATTTTTCCTTAAATATTGAATTGGGAATTCCATATTTAATATTTACAGTGAGTATGAGTGTGCAAGCTCTATTTTTCCGTTCTTGTTGAACTTTGTTCGGCCTTGCACCTCCAGAAGGATGTGCGTTTGACTTTTTCAATCCAATTTTATCCCGAGCAAATCCATAGATCCTATTTCAATTCCATTAGGCTTTAAGGCTGAATACATTACAGGCTGAATACATTTATCTACTGGATAAAAGAAGAGCACATTTACATTTTTAGGTAGGAGTCTGAAGACATTTTGCTATTACTCTTTTCCATAACCTGTATGGAACAGAATATTGTATAGTGATAGCCTATATTTGTCTTTCTCTCTTAAGGGTGGCATATATTGGGACAGGTCATTAGATGGGGTATTTGAGAACTGAACACTGACATATCAACACAACGTTTAATGCAGTATTTTAATGCAGAATCAGATAACTCAAACTGAACTACTTCGCTCTACTTTCTTCTAGGAATAACTTTTCCGCAATTATATAGATCTACAAGGCTACAACTGACCAAGCAAGTTTACTTTACATCAGTCAAGAAAAGGACTAACAAAGGTAAATAAATTAATACCACAACAACAAAAAAAAAATACTTTGAAGTACTTTAAATCACACAGACTGACATATTTACACTGTACCAATTACTAAAATAATGTAAATGCTGAATGTTTTGTTTGGTTTTAATAACCATAAGTGTTTGGTTATGATTCTCAGTTCTTTATCTCAGACCATTTCCTTTATGTTCTGTGGCATTTCCAGAATTCATGTATAATTGAGGCATTTGCGATTTTCCATCAAGATATGACAATTGCTGAGTTAGTGATTTTTTTTCTCTCTAGTGTAGTCAGTGTTTTTCTCTCTAGTGTAGTATATAAGTGCACATTTTACTGTTATTTCTTCATTTTTCTTAATCTTGCTCCAAAATTAATTATTTTTAGGTCTTGATTCCAGTTTATAGTCTTGAATAATGTTTATTGTTTTAAGAGTTTGTCAGTCCAATACATTTTCAGCAAGGTTTTATAGATCCTGCTTTTTTATTCTACTATTCTTACTCAAACCAAATTTGTTGAATAATATTGAACAATAATTTGTTGCCCAAAAGAGTGTAGTCCAAACACTTTAACCACACATTTTTTATTAAGTTTTTAGGTGGCATGCATTAACACATTTCACATTTCATTAACACAACTATTTTTTAGCTATGATTCAATTTATATTCTTTTCCTCGTTTTTTAAGAATAATCATCTAAAACATACTTGGGGTGAAAGTGCAATAATTCAAAATGTATCCATTGTTCCTCCTTTGTGAATTTAATTATACATGTCATAAATCAATTCTTAAAATTGGTAAATGTCCAAGCCTGAAAGGTTTAGGCCACTCTCAGACTTGGGGAGATGTAAAGCTTATCTTATTTATTTGCCTGTGAGGTGAGTGCCAGTGTATAGAGGAGGGATAGAGGATTTCCTTGTTTGTGCCTCTTTCTAGAGGAAATTCAATGGATAAAATATTATTTGTGCCTGTGTTTACTTTTGGATAGTTCTATAATATTCTTATTAAAACAACTAAATAAAAAGGGCCATCCAAGGCATCTGAAAGTCTTCTCAGCATCTATGACATTTTCCTTAAATGGGCATGTTACCACAGCACAACTACTAATAACTACTAATTACTAATGTTTGCAATGATAAATTCATGTCATAAAAACACAAAACCTCACTGAACAAGCAACTTTGAATTTTGCAGTAGAATCTACTTCCTCTGTATTGCTCTGTTCATAAAATACCAAAGTTCCAGAATTCATAGCGAACATAGGTACCGCCTCACTTACAAAATGGCGATTGGAGAATATAATCATATTATTTTAAGAAGTAAAAGACACTTTTGGAACAATTGTTATTTTTCATTTACCAGTAGAAATAAGAATTCATGCTTTCTCAACTTTCCACCAATTCTGGTCGGTCTATTAATGACACCACCGTTTGTTGCAATAACAGCACATAAACCATGTTTAAAAAGAGTAGGCATTGTACAGTAGATTGCAACAGGTCTCAATAACGAATTTCCATAGCTATGGTTTTAAATAACCAAACATCAACACACATGAACCAGTAGAAATAACTAAGAATTCATGCTTTCTCAACTTTCCTCTAAATGTAGTTATTCTATGAAGGACACAACTGTTTGTTGTGCTAAAATTTCAGATTTACTCATTTGCCGCTTTAATCCTGTGAAACCGTTGTGGTCCAAATTTAAATAGTAAATACATTCTTCAACCCTTATTTGAACGTGTTTCACCAGGCCGGATGATCCCAAAAATATTCAGCTACCACTGTATTTCAAATCCGTCATACCGTAATCTAGCCTACTCAATATAATGATGATGATCAATTTATAACAACAAGCCATTGTGTTGCTTATTGTAAAGTTACTGTATTTAGCTAGCTAGCAGTATCCAAATACTGTGGGATATTCAAAAGAACCAATGGAGTGGACAGGAGGGCCTATGGCAGAGCAGGACGTAATGGCTTCAGAGTTGTAAACTTCTAGAAAAAGGAAAAATGTTGACACTTGTGCATTTGTATGTGCATTTGTATATATATCTTCTGATACAGGGATATCGCTGAAAGACATCTGATGACTCTATCAATCAAAGCCAGCAGTGACTACACACAAAATGACTTGTAGCGTGATCTGTACTGTAAAACATGGAATGAAACGAAACATGACTACATTCATTTTTCAGTTCTAGCTGTCTTTCAGTCCACACTGTGGTGATATACTGTGGGCTTCTTGGGGCACAAAAAACAAACCATATTCCTTCTGGCCAATTATGCGTAAAACAAATCTCACTGCCCTAGAAATCTCCTAGACATGATGAATTGCTTTAATCTTCCTTATATTTTTAGAGTATTGTATTACTCTACAACATGTTCTTGTACTTGTTTTAAAGTATATATTTGCAATAAAATGTTATTTTATTGTTGCAATTTATTAAGCTGGATTTATTTTGTTCCTAAAAGTAAAATGGGAAAGCCATTTTATATCATGATTAAACTTAGCAAACCTGAAACAACTAACAGATGATAAAAAATAAAAAAAATAAACTGTATTAATAAGGACCGATATTTTGTGGTATATAGTCACGTCACACGTAAAACAACCAATTACCATATAATATTGTCCATATGCCACACCTCCTTGGGGGTTCGTTGCTTAAGTATACAACCGTTTATAACAACACTGTTTCCAAAAAGTTGGGATGTTGTATAATATGTAGATAAAAACAGAAAGCAATGATGTGCAAATCATTTAAACCCTACTTTAATTAGAAAATAGTACAAAGACAATATATCAAATGTTGAAACTGAGACAGTTTATTGAAAAGTATATGCCCACTTTGAATTTGTTGCCAGCAACATGTTTCAAAAAAGTTGAGACCGAGGCAACAAAAGACTGGAAAAGTTGTGTAATGCTAAAAAACTTAATCTGGTGGAATATCACCATAATATGATTGGGTATTAAGAGATCATTCCAGAGATGATGGGCCTGACAGAAGTGAGGATGGGGAGGGGTTCACCACGCTGAGAAAGACTGCACAGAAAAATAGTGCAACAATTTTAGAATAACGTCTCTCAATGTAAAATTGCAAAGAGTTTGGGGATCTCATTATCTACGGTACTTAATATCATTAAAAGATTTAGAGAATCTGGAGAAATCTCTGTATGCAAGGGACAAGGCTGAAAACCAAAATTGGATGGCTATAATCTTCGGGCCCTCAGACGGCACTGCATTCAAAACAGACATGATTCTGTAGTGGAAATCATTGCATGGGCTCAGGAATACTTCCGAAAACCACTGTGTGTGAATAAAGTACGTCACTGCATCCACAAATGCAAGTTACAACTTAACCATGCAAAGAAGAAACCATATATAAACAAGATCCAGAACTGCCGCTGCCCTCTCTGGGCCCGAGCTCATTTGAGATGGACTGAGGCAAAGTGGAAAACTCTGGTCTGACAAATCAAAATTTGAAATTATTTTTTGGAATCATGGATGTCGCATTCTCCAGAATAAATATGAGATGGACCATCTGGCTTTTTATCAGCACACAGATCAAAAGACAACATCCGTGATGGTATGGCGGTGCCTTTGTGCACATGGCATGGGTGACTTGCACGTCTGTGAAGGCACCATTAATGCTGAACAACAAATATAGGTTTTGGAGCAACATATGCTGCCATCCAGACAAAGACTTTTTCAGGGAAGGCCTTGCTTTTTCAGCAAGATATTGCCAAACCAGATTCTGCACATATTACAACAACATGGCTCCATAGTAAAAGATTCTGTGGCACGTTATGAAATGAAAAATACGACAAAAGAAACCTCAAACTGCAGCTGAAATCCTATATCAAGCAAGAATTGGAAAATATTTCACTTTCAAAGCTACAGCAATTGGTTTCCTCAGTTCCCAAACGTTTACAGAGTATTGTTAAAAGAAAAGGTGATGCAACATAGAAGTAAACATGCCTGTCCCAACTTTTTTGAAACGTGTTGCTGGCAAAGTTCAAAATGGGCATGTATTTTTCCAAATACAATAACATTTCTCAGTTTCAACATTTGATATGTTGTCTGTACTATTTTCAATTAAATATAGGGATAAATGATTTGCACATCATTGCATTCTGTTTTTATTTGCATTTTATGCAGCGTCCCCTTTTTTGGAAACAGGGTTGTACAAAATACTTTAGATTTCTATCGTAAGTGCTATAGTTTTACATTTTTTTCCCCCAAAACTGTTCATATTGTTGTTTTTTTTGTCTAATTAAAATGTTTCTAATGTTTGATGAATAACATTCAGCCATTGTCATAACGCACATTAAGCCTCCATCTGATTGAAGAGTGATGTGTTTTGTGGTTGGGCTGTTCAGTGTGCAGTAAATGAGAGAATAAGTATTCATGTTTCTCTGCACCAGAACAGACTGGTGTTAAGCACAGCCACAACAGGAAGCTAACACCCACCCCCAACCTCCTTCTCCAAACTTCTCTTAGATTCTCACTCATACGTTGAACAGGTGCTGCTGTTACTCGAATGTTCCCTGAGCTTTTAAACACACTAGTGGCAAATTTCCATGAAGATAAAGGAAACAGACAAATCATTTTTAGATAAACAAAACAACAGATTAAATGCACCCAATGTGTGCTTTTAACTGAATCAGAACATTTTCCAAGAGAACTAAGTATAGACCACAGGCTGTGTGAATAGCATCACATAACTTGTTGTCAGTGCTGTCAGGGGATTTTTTAATAAACAAGTGGAAAAAGCCTGTTGGTGGGCAAAACACAGATGGGCAAAACACTAACAGTATAATGTAAACACACAGAAAACACTAACAGTATTGTGATGTAAACTCACAGAAAACACTAACAGTATACTGTGATGCAAACACACAGAAAACACTAACAGTATACTGTGATGCAAACACACAGAAAACACTAACAGTATACTGTGATGTAAACACACAGAAAACACTAACAGTATACTGTGATGTAAACACACAGAAAGTGCAAACAGTATACTGTGATGTAAACGCACAGAAAACACTAACAGTATACTATGAACAGAAGCATCAATAAAGTGAAATTGGTAAACAATATAAACATAGGCTTAGAATCAGTTAACATTGTGATATTTTGATATAATGAGTTTTCGATTTGCTATCTTTACATAACTTTCCGCTTACTTTAATCCGACACCTCTATTTTGAAAAATGTTGAAAATGTTCAGCTTTATTTGGAAAAATAAAGCTGAAAATTTTTCCAATCTGTTGGTGTGAGTCATATGTCAAGGTGGTTTTCTTTATTTTGGTTGTAAGTTTTACAGCTCATGTTGAATATTTTCATTATAAAATGTTATGTTTTCTTTCAGAGAGGTTATGTCCTATTAGGTGAAAGGATTCTTTGAGGTAATGTATATCAACCAGATGAAGGTCAGAACTGCCTCCTAACTAAGGAAGTGTCTATGCTCAAAAGCATAGTGTTATATAACCACAGTTTCCTGGATATACCTGCGACAGACTGCCCACATCCATGGCGGACACACAGACTGACACAGATCCACAGAGATCCGAAATTTGCCACAACACACGTAGATCCCACCATGGCCTAAGAACTTCAAACCCCCACTCACCGCAGTAAAGCTACAGTGGTACAAAGTTTTATACTTGCAAACTCTTTTTGCTGGTCATATTGATGCTTTAGTGATTAGTTGTATTTCCTATATTTTCATCCTGGCACTATATAAACTGGATTGAACAGATAACATTTTGAATAACAGAATAAAGCACTTCAAAATAAACATCAAGTTAATGTTAAGCATTAAACCAATCTCCCACAGAAAAATACATATTGTTAAATATGCATTTCATTTAGCATTTCCCTCAGTTAATGGGTGAACACACTGACAAAACCATGAATGTCTCAACACAGTCTCAACAAAAATGTATAACATTTTTTGGGTGTTAATACATTTTTTTTCGGTCTTACATTTAAAGTTAGAAATTACAAAATTTAAAATCCTGCAACAGATTCATTACATTTTAGTCACAGTATCTGTAAATATGCTGTGCTTTTCATTAACCCAAATTGTTTGTGTTGCTTTCCTTCCAGCTCAAAAAAAAAAATGAAAAACCGTACATGTAATTCTCTGTATTTTACCAAACACACACTGTATACTGCATACAATACCTTTTCAAAGTCTACAACTGTTGAGGCTAGTGTGAAATGTTGAAGACATCCACTAGTTAGCTAAACGTCTTTTTTACGATAGATGATGGACCGTAATGTTGCTACACTGACATACTGAAATCTATATTCGTAATGCGTTCCAGTATGTCATGAATGGTTTGGTGGGTGTGTGTACATATGAAACTAGCATGTATAAAGTTTGGGCAATGTAATTATCAAATTTGAAAAATGTTGTCGTAAATTATTTTAAGGGACTTGTAAGGAATGTCTGTAAATAGAAGGAAATGTTTTATACCTATTTGTAGATATCACCTCTGTCGATTAATGGAACGTATACTGTATATTCATGTTTTCAATACGGCGTTGCTGTTCTTGATACATAATGAATCAATACGGCCTTTATCTTAATAACACCTAAACAGGGTTTGATGAAACAAACAGGGGACTACAAACATCAACGCAACATAAAGATGTTATTTTGTCCTTTAAATAAAAAACGATTGTTTATTTCAAATCAAGCTGTTTGAATTTAGTTTAGTTTTCCTACTATTTCGTGCAGCCCGCAGAATGCGTGACATGCTGGTTCTGCAAGAGTGACCTTTCATCCAGCCACATTTAGGCAGTTAAGCTTAAGACTAAACCCAAAAAGATAATGATTTATTTTTTTACGCTTTACTCTCTAACTCACTCTAAAGTGTTTCAGCGATCTGGGATGTGACATATCTATAACTGGTGTATATATAGAAATAAAATGACCAAGTCAGCCACACATCTTCAGGACACAACTTAAACAGTCAGGTTCAAACCAAGGCCCCATGCCAACAGACAGATCAACTTGCTTCTTATAGATAACCCACTGTACTGCATTTTCTGGATGACATTATGTTCATAACATGTAACTGAACTTGACAATGAGCGTTTAAATAAAAAGGCAGCCTCTTATTTTCTTACAGCTTGATACCAGATACGCTGTTTTGTATTACTGATGTGCCAACAAGCCACCAAGTCTAAAAATAAAATCAATAATTTAAACAAAGTTACACGCAATAAACAAAACAGACATGGAACATTTGGGTGTGTTAGCTTGACTTATAACCCATTCAGTCTTTCTATTTCTATACATAATAAAAGCAGAAATTTATATATAATATTTACTTTTGAAGCCACAGTAGATGTCTTTGACTCACTGCGGTTATCCGATTTTGCCATTGTTAAAGCATATACTCAGCTAATGGAAACATTTAAAGTGTTCAAGAAATTGATCATAAGATAACAATCTATGGATATTAATAATTAAGCTAACAGTTTTTTTTCATAAATATATATTTATATACATTAACACTAAAATATTGTCTTGGCAGGTATTTTTCAAACTTGATAATTTCCAAAATGCAGCCTTAACTAAATTCTTATTCCTATTTCTTTCATTTAAAATTGTAAAAGACAAAACTGGCTTTTTAAATTAGATGCACTCACCACACACTATTTCACTGGAACTGAGGAGAAAAGTCAGAGAGCTTAATAGGTTGGCATGAGAGGGAGAGAGAGAACTGCTCAGAGTATCTCGATCTGTTGATCTGTGGAGGCGACCAAGAAGAGCACTGTTGGGTGAGGGTTCAGGAAAACCATGTGGGTTGACTGATACAGCTTTGGAATCCTCAGTCACTAACCTACTGCCTAACCTCAGCTACATTTTCCAGACTACCTTTTTGTGACGTTTTTCAATCATGACATAAGTCACAATTAAAATCTTTACAACCATCCTATATGGTCTACCAAGTCTTCTTTACACCATCCACATGTGAACAATGGCCTTCCAGAGGTGAGGCTATGATGTACGTTTTAATGTTGGATGAAACGATGAATATTAACATTTCAGCATTACGTTTTCAAATAAATCTCTTTGTTAGCCACGTCCAATCAGGGCCGCTCCAGGCCAATTCTCAAAATGAACTACAGAGGGCAGTCTGGGTTAAATATTCAGATCAGCCTATACAAATGTACTTAAAGATGCATTCCAGGATTTCCAGAGACTGGTTGTGAAAGTGATGCTATCGAGCGAAAACAGGTCCCCAGAAATTATGCATTAGGTCGTGTATGTGCCAATATGTGCCCCTGGAGTACCTGATGATTAAGTTCAGGCCTTTTTACTTGCCTCGGGAGTTTACATCTATTGTTCTTACTGCAACCTACATACCACCGGATGCTAATGTTAAACTAGCAATGGAAGAGCTGCAGGTTGCAATTAGCAAGCAGCAAACTGCCCAGCTGGATGGTGCCTTTATTGTAGCAGGCGATTTCAATCACTCAAATTTGAAAACTGTTTTTCCCAAATTCCATCAAATGTCTTCTGCCCCACCAGAGGAGACAAACACTGGACCAGGTGTACACAAACATTCCAGAGGCCTACAAAGCCGGGTCAGTCTGGCCAACTTTCATTGTTCCTACTCCACAAGTATTTACCCCTCATTAAATGGATGAAACCATCAGTGAGATCAGTCAAAGTGTGGCCAGAGGGAGCAGGCTCACTACTACAACACCAGTTTCAACAGACAGACTGGAGATTGTTCACCACCCTTGACTTCCATACGGACATTGAAACATATGCTTCCTCCGTTCTGGATTACATCAACACCTGCACCAACAACGTCACCACCCATAAACTAATGAAGACCTTCCCCAACCAGAATCCTTAGGATGAACAGTGATGTCCGACAACTGCTAAAGGCACGTGACGCTGCGTTCAGATCCGGCGACGAGGAGGCCTACAATTCATCCAGGACCAACCTGAAAAGGGGCATCAAGCTGGCTAAAAATGACCACAAACTGCGGATCGAGGAGCACTTCAACAACAACTCTGAT
Organism: Esox masquinongy; assembly: GCA_016801175.1. NCBI lineage: Eukaryota > Metazoa > Chordata > Actinopteri > Esociformes > Esocidae > Esox > Esox masquinongy. The sequence continues at coordinate 62,822 of JACXGI010001759.1, forward strand.
CCTCGATGCATGTGGCAGGGCATCCAAGCCATCACAGACTACCGGCCAAAGAACCCCACCCCCACAGCCAGCAACATCTCCATCACGACGGGTTAAACAGGTTCTACGCTCGCTTCGACAGGGACAACAAAGAACCAGGCATTAAAGCTGAACTCCCCCCGGACGCCCCTCCCTCAGCCTATCCACCGCAGATGTGTTGTCTGCACTGAGCTGGGTGAATGAACGCAAGGCCGCTGGTCCTGATGGCGTCCCCTGGGCGTGTGCTCAGAGCATGTGCTGGGCAGCTGGTCGAGGTCTTCACTGACATTTTCAACCTGTCACTAGCCCAGGCGGTGGTCCCCACGTGCTTCAAGACCGCGACCATTGTGCCAGTGCCAAAGCAGTCGATTGCGTCTAGCCTGAATGACTTTCGACCTGTCGCACTCACTCCCATGATTATGAAGTGCTTCGAAAGACTAGTTCTGGCCCACCTTAAGTCCGACCTCCCCCCAACACTGGATCCCTACCAGTTTGCCTACCAGTCAAACAGGTCTACAGGGAATGCCATCTCCACGGCTTTACACTCTTTCCTGACCCACCTGGACAAAACCAACACCTATGTGAGAATGCTATTCATAGACTTTAGCTCAGCATTCAACACGGTCATCCCCTCTAGGCTGATCAACAAACTCCATGACCTTGAGATCAGCCCTTCTCTCTGTAACTGGACTTTGGACTTCCTAACCAACAGACCCCAGTCTGTCAGGTTAGACAACTTCACCTCCTCCACCCTGATCCTGAACACTGGTGTTCCACAAGGCTGGGTGCTGAGCCCCCTCATGTACTCCCCCTTCAACCACGACTGCGTTCCTTTAGACAGCTCCAACATCATCCTTAAGTTTGCAGATGACACCACGGTGGTAGGCCTGATCAGTGACAATGACGAGTCAGCCTACAGGGAGGAGGTCAAGTGCCTGGCAGCATGGTGCACTGATAACAACCTGGCCCTCAATGCAAAGAAAACCAGGGAGCTCATTGTGGATTACAGGAAATCTAAAGGCTGGAGTCACGACCCAGCTCTCATCGATGGCACTAAGGTGATGCGTGTGTTCAGCTTCAAATTCCTGGGTGTCCACATCTCCAAGGACCTCTCCTGAAATACAGGGAGGACCTCTTCCTGTATTTCATTTGCGCATGCCAACCTGCACCTTAAACTTGCACCTTAACCCTGCCCTCACTGCACATTGCACATTTAGAATTGCCACTGTACTTGCATTTTCAATTGTTAAATGTATGTCTACCTCAGGAACCTCATTGCTGCTATCCTTGCATTTCAGTTGCACATGTTACCCTACTCCTTCAATTTGCCTCGATTGAAAATTCAGAATGCCATTGAGAATTGCCACAACTAAATATCTCTCTTGTACATACATTATACTTAATACTTGTAAATTTTCTGTAAATTTGTGAATTTTCCACTGCACATTTAGAATCGCCATATGTAATGCATTTGATTTAATTGCACACCTATACATTCCACTTGTATATACATATACTTAAACTTGTACAATTTTCTGCACTCGTCTATTTGCACTTCTGTTTAGATGCAAACTGCATTTCATTGTACTGTACTTGTACTGTTCAATGACAATAAGTTGAATCTAATCTAATGTCATCAAAACCACAATTTCATGGATAACTGAGATATGAAAGTGTCTTATATGTAGAAATTCTATATAAAAATTATGCATCAATATATAAACCACATATTACACATTTAGCCCAGAGGTATACATTTGTTTTGCCAAAGTCCCGGCATGCATCATTAATGTAACCATGAGGTGGTTGCCACACCTGGCTATCTAAAGACCAATTAATTAAATGATATACATTTAATTTTACTCACTGAGATGGGAATACATTTCATTTGTATATCCATACCATTACAATCTCTGTTCCAACATGAGCAACACCACTGAGGCTATCTCCATGTTGATGTAGTCATTTACAGAGCCCTTGAATGATGCAGAGGTAAAGTCACTGCCTCACAGTTAGCAGTGTCATTGCAACATCAGGGTTTGAATCTTGCTTGCAGATTTGCCCAGGGGTCCTGTGGAGGGCGGTGCAATTGACCAGCACTGTCCAGTTTAGGGTTTTAGTAATTGAATATGGTTACCTTGCTTCATTGTGCTTTACCAATTTAATGTTAGTAAAGCACAATCAAGGTAGAACGCCGGAGAGTACTTTCTGGCCCGTAAGGATTCCGGTATAGACTTCCTGAAAAATGGGAAGGGGGAAGACAATATTTTACTCTACAGGCACACAAAATCTCCCTACTTTTCAAGTGTACTGGGAGGAAGTGATAACATTTCAATACTATGGAGGGCATCTCCTGCTCAGCCCAACCAAACTCTTCACTGTTCATGCTCCCTAATGGTGAAACCAGCTTGCCCTTGAAGATAGCATGCCTGATCAGTTTTAGAAGACTTCCTATTCAATCTTAAAATGAATTAACTGTAAAAGAGAATAGAAATAAAAGGAGGTTTGAATATCAATTGTAAAATGATTACACATTTTAATCTGAATAACATTTGGGGTATTCAAGTATATTATTATTTGTATTAGCAGTAGTTGTAGTAGCTGTTGTTGAGCACAAGCTGCCTAACTGGCAACTTCACAACTTCATTAAGAAACCGGAAATATAAAAAATGAGAAGGTAAGGTATAACTGGGTGTAACACTAGAGAGACTCCATGGACATGAACATGGCACACATCTACCAATTAAGTTTAAGTAAGTGACATGTACACTAGTTGTATACAGATAAAACAAAACTAATATAAAAATAAATAATGAAGTAGTAATAACCCAAGACTAATGTACTGTAAGGTCACATACATAAATAGGCTATAGAACATGGAACAGGACTTTAGTGCTACCATTGTATTATGAACCATAGGAGGTAGAAATGCTGCCAATACAGGCTCATGACTGAATTGGATTTAACCAAAAACCAGGCAAAAAATGTTATATATATTCGCACCGACAGGCAGTTTACCTCAGGGCTATGTATTCTATCTCAGCATTAAATGATCCAAGCAAACAACAGGCTAATTAGTAAAAACTTCACTAAGGACTAATAACATTCATTTTTACATGGCAATGCATAATATGGTAAGGAACTTACTTGGGCATACATTATTATTTTTATTGAACCATTATGTAATGAGGTAAATCAGTTAAGAATCAATTCTCATTTTCAATAATGACCAGGCTAAAGGTATTCAATTGCAATAGGACATTACAACATGAGCAACAACATGAATAATATAATACATATTGTATAACCTGTATATACAGTTTTATGCTGTATATACGTACACATATAAACACTATGTACAAGGGAATAAATAATAAATATGAATTACACTAAATACAGTAAGATAGTGTCACAGGCATGCAGTTGGATAAGGGAGTTACTGGCAGCAAGAACTTTATTATCCATATACAAAGAGAATCAATCAAACCTTGAGGAACACCCATAGATACCACCAGAGAGCTGACCCTCTGATTTGACCATTATAGTCAGATAAGATTTCAAACCATACTAGAACGTCCTCAGAGAACCCTTGGTTGCCTGAGACTTTTATTTGAGGATGTGATGCTTAGAGTGATGCATACTGTAATACACAAGAATATTATTATAGAAACTGCCTACGGGTGTATAAAAACAGTGAAGTCAAGAGAAGTGCCTAGGCAAGGTAGTATTAAAAGTTAGTTGTATATCTTTAATAGCACCTGACCAGTGCAGAACGGTTCGTTAGATCGAATCCCCGCGTCTTTCTGCCTGTGAGCAAGGCAGTTAAGACAATTGTTAACAGTAAGCATAATGCTCGATAACAATTTAACGCTGTCTGTAAATGGAAAGTGTTCTCAGTCAATAAAGCTGATAAAAAAAGTATATATGCTACTTTAAACATGCCTGAATTGTTATTGAACAACGCAATTGCAGGAACTAAATGTTGCTGCGTTTGGCTAATTGATACATTATTACTGAATTAATAACTGATAAACGTATTATCCATTGTTTTTTAAAAAGGATTTAAGTAAATGGAATTGAAGCAATCACTTGAAGGGCTATTTTCGGTCTTGAGTCATTGTGCAGCTTCTGGACGTAATAGCTACAAAAAACGCAAACAGTGGAATGGGCCGTTACATGATATCATACAATAACTTTAAAGGACTCTAGGTAACATAGCATTGCCAACTCCGGAACGCAATCAATCAATAAATCAAATCTACTTTATACAACTCATTTTACATCAGCAGTTGTCATTAAGTGCTTTTAAAAGATACCTTGATGAGTCAGTTTGGACGTTAGGGCGGAGTCAGGACTACTCGCATAAAATATGTGGATGGAAACGTGGTTAATGGCACAGTACAAGCTTTCACAGACGAAATAACGACAAAAGCAGAGCCAGATACGATGTATATCCACGCATATGGTGTGTACAGACGATACCATTACTATTTTCACTTCCTGGTCTAGCGCGCAACCAAAGAGGGATCGAGCGCGAATACATACACTACGCGTTTCTGTGGCAGTGGAGCCTGGGAGCAGGAGAGATCTACTTTGCTCAATACAGACCTAACTTTTACAGACAACTAACACGTATCGGAGAACAGGAGAAAGACATCGGAAACCCTTAGAAGCCAGCTTAGTGAACTAGCACAAGGGGAAGGAAAAGGTAGGTAGCCGACTGGAACATCCATTAAACGTTTAAAACTCAGCTTTCATAAACACTGGTGTGCAATTTTCTCAATATTATGTGAGCATAGTCCATTCTGTGAAAATGCTTCACATCTTCCTTATAACTCGTTCATATCTACCTTTTCAGCTATTTAAATTATTTTTTGCGCAAACTGAAATGTGATTTCATCTATGGTATTATCCGATAGACCGCAAACTGCAGTGATTGTTTGGAATTCAGTAAATAGCGGTGTTTTCGATTGTATCTTAACAGCATTGTTTCAGGGCATTTCGTTTTGAGGTTATAATGACACAACTGTCATGGATCCGTACACTTCTGCATCAACTAAAACCTTTCTCCTAAGACCTTTAGTTTAGTAACTGAATTCATGGGTTGTGGGTGTTTAGTAGATGCCAGGGAGGAAGCAGCAGGTAGTGTCAGATTGCGCATGCATGCCTATAGTTGTAGGCGGATTTCTGCCTGGTGGGAGCGTTGCTGCGGACAGGATTCGCCAGGACTTTTGCAAGGAGGGTTAGAGGAGAGAGACAAATGTGTCATGTGCTTGGGTGATAGATGATAGATGGGCTATATGTCCGTTTGTCGCATGCACACGCAAATACGCGCTTGCAGAAACCTTAAACACAATTCTGCCTTAGTTAAAGGCCCAGTGTAGTCAAAAAGCTGATTTTCATGTTTTGATGTCGAAATAAGAGATTTAAAAAACTACAATACAGATAATTTATATACAATCCATTTAAAGTATTCTTTGTATGTATATTTCACACTATGTTGAACAGCGATCTAGTGATAAAAAATGTGGGTGAACTATAAACTCTTGGCAATCGTGTTAAGATGAACAATCATCGATATAAAACAAATTTATTACATTTTTAAATAGTATTATTTGATGTCTTGTCATGCAGGTTTATTAATAAGGAAGACCTGGCCATAGCAGTGAGCTAATTTGTGGTCTGGTTAGCTACTACTGCAGCTAGCTAGCTAGCCACCTGAGTGAAATATCAGCAACTATTTTATTTACCATTTGACCAGTCATTTTCTGAGAGTCAGCTTTTTGTTTTAGGTGCATTTTTCTTTTTCTACCACAGACACAGGATAGTTCATGCATGTTAAAAAATTCTTATGTCAGGTATCTCTGTTTGTGGCGTATTGAATTAGGTAGTTGACAACGTAGTTGGACTGACATCTGTCTGAGTTGTGAACAAGGGTGGGTGGAGTTTGCTGTTTGGTACAGTGCTGAATTAATGCACTGCTTCTAAGGCTACACCAGCATGCGCACTGAGCAGGTGATAATGACAAGCATGTTTTACTCATGATTCCAAACGTTCGCAAAGAGGCTGGTGTGATTACAATTTAGATCAATAAGATTAGCTTGGGAACGCAACAAAGAGTGGGTAAACGATAATTAACTAAATGAAAAGGTCAGTAAATGCTATTTCAAATAAAAAGTTGTGTGAATGGTGTCTACCCTCCAGTACAGCCCTAATATTGAGTTAAAAATATTGAGTTAAATAATATTGAGTTAAAAAAAGTATGGAGCATGTATGGATGTCAACCCAAACATAATGGTCATGCCATCATCACCCATCAACTAAGAGCTAAAAACTATTTTTGAAACAACCGCCAATGTGTAGCTTTGGTACCAACTCATACAAATGGGATGTAGCATTTAGCAGTCACTTTTAAACCTGAAAATAATAGTTTCTAAATGCAACTATTATTTATAGTTGCATAAATAGAAGCTGCATATATTTTAATCAAATGTGGGTTACTACATCGTGGGTCTATTACAATAAATACGTAATCAACTTGATCTTAATAAAATAAATATACATTTTGTTGGCGTCCTTTTTCTATCCCCCAGGGTCATTGACATCTTTTACAGGTCTGTAGACTAATTACTGTATATATGGAAATCTATGGAGAGCACTAGACATATCTTCAAATTCGTTTCCCAACACCCACATGGTTAGACTGAGTATTCAAAAAAATATGTCACATGCTTCATGGACAACAGGTGTATATACTATCAATTACTTCAAACAGGGCTGTGGTATATAAATTACTTAAAAAACATACACTCAGTAGCCACTTCATTAGGTACACCAATCTAGTACGCTACTGGGTCGCACCCAGTTAGCCTCCAGAACAGCTTGAATTCTCTGGGGCATGGATTCTACAAAATGGATTCACTTTGTGTTTCCCACAAGTTGGATTTACAGTTGAGTGAAATGGGGAGCATTGTGGGCGATGAGACATCGTGTTAGGCTGATGCCAGTGAGGGAGCAGCAGGTAGTGTCAGGTTATGTTTGCACGCCTATAGTTGTAGGTGGGCTTCTGCTAGGTGAGAGCATTGTCCCTGCTTGAGTTGGATATGAAATTAGGTACACCCATCTAGTACCAGATATGACCCCAATTAGCCAACAGAACAGCCTGAATTATTTGGGGCATGGATTCTACCCAGTATCAGAGTTGCTGGTCCATGCTGACACGATGCAGTTACTGCAGATTTAACAGCGGTACATTCATGCTGCAAACAGTGTGTCCCGTCTCATCACAAATATTCTCTATTGGTATGTGGTCTGGGTACTGTACAGACTAGTCAAGTAAACTGAACTTGCTGTCATGTTCCTGGACCTATTCTGAGACATTACATGCTTTGTAACGCACTGTCATTCTGGATGTATCCATGTGACAAAGGGTGAATGTTGCCATGAAGTTATGTACCTGGTCAGCAACAATGTTCAGAGACACTGCAGCATTCAAAAGTTGCTCAGTTGGTGTCAAGGTACCTAACTTGTACCAGAAAGTATTCCCTACATCGTTACACCACCGCTATCAGACCGCAACTGTACTCTTTACCTCAGGTAGGATGGGTCCTTGGATTCATGCTGCTTACGCCAAATCCTGACTGCCGTCTGTATGAAGTAACAGGGACTGGAATTTGTTGGACCAGGCAATGTGTTTCCACTTCTCTATTTTGTTGGTAATCATGTGTTTAATGGAGCTGCTTTTACATGTGTTTACCTAATTATTGTGGAACCTGGTGTTGTTGCCTGCTGCAGTTGCCTAACCGTGATAATGACCAACGAATATGTGTTCTGAGATGCTGTTCTGCATGCCACTGTTACACTGCACTTGTTTGTGGCCTGTCTGTTAGCCTTCACAAATCTTGCCATTATCTTGCCTTTGGGTAACTGGAAATGGTGTGAACATAACACTCTCAAAGTTCTCTAGGTCACTTTTTTTGCCAATGCTAAGGTTCAGTCAAACTGTAACTGAATGCCTCGTTGCCTATCTGCCTGCTTTACAGTGGAAACAATGGCCCATGACTCACTGCCTGTAGGAACAATACGTTTTTGTACCTTATAGACTAGCTACCGAGTTTATGTAGGACTGATTTAAACTAAATGCACAAAATAATTTATTTGATTTTATGTAGTGATTATATAACATTAAAAAAAATCGTCTAAGACAGCATGGGGCTTTAAGAAACACATCAAGTCCGTTTAACCAGTTGCATTGCACAGTGAATGTATACCTGGTACATGTAGCCCACACATTACTTTTCCCCACTGAATGCCTGGCTCATCCAAGTTTAACCAGCTCTGGTCAGTGTTTTATCTCAGTGTGAGGTTCCTAGTTGTGTCTCAGTTGACTAAGGCGTATAGATACATCTGTGCTATTTTTTTGTCAGGGTGTGGGTAGTATAACAAATATAAAACTCAAGAACTTAAAGTTTAAACTGCCTGTGTTCTTCTCAATGCATTCTACTTAAGTGACTGACTCATTGAGGATAAGCCAGCTGTCAGAATATATTGTCGTACAGTGTTGGTACACTGCAGTAGTTTTATTTTGACAAACAAAACTTGTAGCAAGTAAATGTAAATTGTCGCCCATCATCTTTTGAGGTAGCGAACAACTCTTTCGCGCGCTTTCCTAACAGATATACCCTGTACCTGAGATGACTTTGGAAGCCAAAGGATGTTTCCTGTTGTTGATAAGTAGCAGAGATATTTAATAAAGGGAGGCTGACGCAAACTGATTGATTCATAAAGTAATCATACTCCCGTTTAAATTAATATCAGTTTAGCAGCCCGTAAGCACTTTTAGCAATAGGAGAATTCATGAAAACACATGCTAACTCAGCAACAGCTAGTTAGCTAGCTTTTGGTATTACATGTATATTTAACATTACGTTTTGACCTGGAATGTATTGAACGCTATGTGTGCTCCACTGGTTATCAACCCTATTCACTTTTGTTAATGTTATGTTGAACTGGCTGGGTCAGCTATATTGTGAGCATGCTACTCTGCATAGGCTAATTGTCAAATGTATGAAATTCAGCCTCATTTGTCTAGAGAACACTATAGCTATGGGACACCGTTTCATTTGGGTCTTTGTAGAAAAACACAATTGGACATGTAAAATAAGCTTTTAATCTGACATGTCGAATAATAAAAAATTGATTATAGAATGTTGTATGCCATTACAGGTGGGATAGGTTATGTTAGCCTTTGCTCAAGCCTGAAAACATTGTAACTACAGTCATTGTCGATATTGATAGGATTCATTTGAATCAGTATGACTATAGTCACTTATTGTTCTGTTAACATTGAGTCCATGAAAATAACTAAATATGTAACAAACTAAACCAGCAAGTTAGCCAAACTATCTAGCCCTGTCATTGCAAGTGTGAATCCAAAATTGAATTTCCATATTGATGTAAATGTTATTTAAATTGTAGTCCGAATATGCCATTAGAATAGGACTAATTTTCACAGATTATTGTCTGTTTGACAAGCCCAGTTGTCTAATGTTCCCACTTTTCATCTCCTGATTGTTTATTTGGGAGAAATTGAACGAGGAATACCTCTGCTAATTACAGATCGTTTAGACTGGGTTCCCTCCTTGTATTCTCTTATATTATTTATATCACCTCGTCTGTTATTTATTGAGGAAGGCTTAATGTGGAGTTTTCTTTTGTAAGACAGGTCCAAAGTAGTAACTACTGTCAGGATGATAGTTGTATCAAATGTACTTACTGTTTACAGTATAGTAAAAAAGTCACACTCTTCCTGATCACTCAGAAATGACAAATGAAAAAATAAAGACTGAAGAACGAGTCAGACTAATATCAGAAACGAAAGACCGAGGAGCACAGTGAGGGTGGTGAGCTGACCAGGCGACACATAGCATCTGTGTTTCTCAGAGTGCCTTTACATTAAGCCAGTCATATGGGTTTGATTATTGTACTCCATTCTGCCTGTCTGGACCCTTCCTGGTAGGGTCACTATAGATTGGTCAAAACAGTATTTTCACTGCCTTTTCCAATTTAAGAGATATGTTAAAAAGCTCCAGAGTACATTATGATTTTGTCCCACCCTGAAACTGCAAATCCCTGTCCACGTTTTTCTACTGGTTTTCACAAATAGGTCTACCTTCTTATCTTGCTTGACCAAATTGTAATTATGAAGTTCATTGTAATTCCTGACCTCGCCATGGTCACTATTTAACGTTAACATTGTTGAGAGGTAGGCTGCTCATCCAGAGAAAATAGGAACACAGTAATTACATTATTATGATTGTATTGGCCAAATGGCAGAACATCACCATTTTTTTCAGAAAGGAAAAATGTTACAAAACAGTCCATGAAAGACAAATTACAAAATCACTTTAGGACAATGTAAAAATTTCCTTTCAACCACATTTTTGTTATGATTCTTAATTGAGCAATGATTTAGTCAGTCTGAAGAAAACCTGAAGATAGTCAGTAAAACTTTTATGCAGCCTTGTTTAAATACAAAGGCTAACATGGGGGGTCTGATTATGTTGGCTTTGTTAAAAAATAACAAGATGAGAAAGAGTTTTAATGAAAACCATTTGATATGAATCTTGCTGAAAGTCTAATAACCCCACAATAAAATGAGACTCCAACAAGAAGTAATGAAAATAAGGAAGAGTTTGGCCAAGCAGGAAATGACTGAAAAAAACCTAGAGGGAGGGGGCAGAGGGGAGAATAGCGAATATTTGGGAGCAAGGGGGGCTGTGGAGATGAAGAGAGGAGAGGGGCTTACAGTTGCTCTACATTTGAGGGAAGTGGGAACACAAAGCCCCTTCAGTGTTTCAGGTCCTCAAACGGTACTGTAACATGAACTTATGCACTGCTGCAATGTGAGCCAGGTAAACCTGTCCCACTCAACTTACTGTGTCAGCTACAGTATGTCCGAGGCTTGTAATCCGGATTTCAGTCTCAGTATGTCTGAGATTGAAATCCTTAATAATAGTATGATTGCATGCCCACACAATTTTAATTAAATTTGGACTTCATTACAGATTTTGCAAGGGTTAAGAACCCAAATACCTTGTTAACGGTTCAGGCATTAACTCTTGAATGGGTAGGGTCAAGGCTGTCTTTCCTAGCTAGACTAAGTGGCACACTCATTCTCCAGTCCTTCTTTTGGTCCCTTGATCTTTCCACTCTTTTATTTTTATTTTTTTGTCAGGAGGCAACTTGTTCCTTCACTCTTGTTGCCAAATAACTTCCCATCTGCTTCCGATTACCTTTGCCTTCAGTTGGTTTGTCGCCAGCCATCTGGGCTTGTGTGGCGTTTCTGCTCTCACTTCTCCACCCAGGCACAGAGAGAGAGAGAGCGCGAAAGAAGGTGGGAGTATAGGAGGGAAGGATAAGGCAGAGTGGAAAGCGTGGCCGGAGGGAATGGTGTCAAAAATTGTGTCTGGGCCTCTACATGGCATTGTTGCTTCAAATGACGTATGTTTTATTAAGGAGCGTACAACCAGGTTCCTCAAAGAATTTCTGGGCAAAATATTTTACTTATAAGAGACAGAATGGACACAACGCAACAAAACACAAAAAAGTATAAATATAAAATAATGGAAAAACCCAGCACGCTTTCTCCACCCCATGTTCCCCTTTTCCAAGTTATTGCCAAAAAGTGCTAAATGTTACTGTAAATAGAACTCTTCCATAACAGGGATTTTATCTCTTTACTGTTGTCATGTAATAATAACCAGTATTTCAAAGGCTGATGGCCTGTTTTTGCTGTGTGTCTGGATCCTCCCTGTGATGTGGTCCGGTTTCATGAGGCCCACAGTGAGTGTGGAAGCAATCCGCTGTTTCTCTGAAATTGGGTAATTTTCCTCCACAGCCAGTGACATAACATCCAATTCCAGTCGGTTGGAGCCTAGGCAGCATTTTAAAAGAGTAACTCTTTATTGTCTTCTCTAACTCGTTTCTAGTTAGCCAATGACTAAAAGACACATTTGGTGCCCCAGGTGGAGACTTGCTTATCCTGGTTGTCTGTTTGTCAGCCAGTGTTTTCCTGGTTTGAATCATTAGTTCAAAGACATAGCAGGATGTGGTTGTTTTATGGGGCACTAGATACATACTGAGTATATTTGTGTTGTCAGAGGGGGAGCGGGGAGTCAGGGGGGATCTAATGCCCCCACCCCACTACCTCACAGTGTTTCTCTTCCACAGGGAGGCCGTAGTACATCATAGACCAGGCTGCTGCTCCTGTACTCGGAGACAGGCTCTCCCTCGGACCCTGGGCTCTACCAGAGAGACAGAAGCAGAGAGGCTGTCCAGGTCCGTGGTGCTGCCATGGCCTGTGAGGTCGCTGTGTCCCACTGGTGAGGAGGGTCATCAGAGGACAGGAGACATGGTGGGACAGAGGCTTGGAGACTGCACTGAAGCTTTCTGTAGTAACCATGGAAACAGTATGGAGGAACCTGGCCTGCATTGTTGTCATCATCGTCATGGTTGCCACCAGGGTTGCAGAAAGTCGGACAGCTGAGAATTTCACCGAGTCACAAGGTGAGCAATGATCAGGCTGACTACTTTCCTCTCCACTGTTAGACTTAAACAGAAATGTTTAACTGTGCTAATGTTTGTCATGAATATACAGTCTGGTTGCATTATTATTAATGTCATATTAATTGGGTAGTTGGTATTATTCCCTCTCCTGAATTGTGAAAGTGGTTCAACATTTCCAGTCCAGGTCCATCTCTCAGACGGTCCTACAGAGGCCCAGTGAGCAGCTCCATTCAGTGGGAAGGGCCTCCTCTCAGCTGAGCCACACTCCATGGCAGTGGCTCTGCTGAGCCTGAACCATTCCCTCACAAATCAACTCCAGAAACAGACGGCCACGTGCCCTCCCCCTCAGCTCTTCTCAGCCAGACCAATCCTCTTTAGGCTTGGACATAAATACCCAGAGTGTCCATGACTTGTCATTCAGAACAAGGCACTGATTGTGTATTTCCTATGCTTAACCTCTGCACCCTGTGCAGTCATCTGTTTCCAATAGTCTGCCACACTGCTTCCTTAAGCAAAGCTCTGGAAGGACACTTCTAACCCCAACATTAAAACCATTTCCACTGATAATTTATGGTAATCGTTTGTATGAGTTATCATTAGTCACATGTAGGTCGAAGTTGTCTGGTATAATTCCTTACAGCTCCACTATTAGATCCCTCCATACTAGTCATGTCACCCCCAATGAATATTGACTCCTGGTCAAGTGGAACATGTAATCCCACTGTGAATGGTAACCCTTTTTAGTTATTCCAGATTAAGACTTTTAACGAAAAACAGGGAATGAGAAAATGGGAAATTTGCTGAGGTCCTGAAATCTGCCTATATATCCAGTCACAATTCTTGACAAGCAGTTGAGTATATTTGGCTAAAGTCTGTTTATTTAAAAGAAAGCGGGGCAACTATGCAGACATTCCATAGTTAGAGAATTGTGCTTTTTCAAAATGTTCTAAGATCTACCTATTTCCTAGAAATTCAGGAACAATGAGGTAAGACATTGTGTGTGGCGTTAAGCCATTTAGTTCAGTGTTATTGAACCACTGCACGGAGTGTGTATAGACAGAGGCTCCGCATCAGTCTCAAAACGCTCTCTGGTTGAGGTGTGACAGGCAAGGCAAGAGTTATGAGTAGAGGAACTGCTGACATGGCCCAACTGTGAAGGAGGCATATTAACTCTTTCAGCCAGGCATGGATGAGTGACTAAAGAGAGGGAGCCCAGCCTCACCACTCTGCCCAGACTATAGATGTACAGCTGCAGCGCATCTGTGGCAGCGAGGGGGAGAGAGGGAGGAAGGAGCCCTTCTCTGGGAAGGCTACAGTAAAAAGGGCCACTGTTCTCATTTCCCTCTTTTTTTAAAGAGGCTAATTGAAGGTTTCTTTCTTCTTAAAGCTAAAACAAACAGAACACTGGATAGTGCTTAATGACAGTTTATTTTATAAAAGGTAAGCACTCTGCAGACTTTTATTATTTTACGGGCCTCTCTTTAACTAGTTGGGTTTCTTGATGAGTAATGATAGCTCCCTCCTTGTCATTAGATAATAGATCAAAAGAATTGGAGGAATGGTTTGTGCACCGGTGTCGTAGATCTGGGAGCAGCTTTGTATTAGCTGCATGCCCGATGTTCTCTTGTGATAACTTCAGTCCTGTGTGATGACCTACATATGGGTGGTCTCAACCAAAGTAGGGGACCTGGTAGAGGTCCAGATACCACGCAACCCCACGCAACACTTCTACCGTATTTAGCCAACTGCACTCCCCTACTTTCCATTGTACCAGCCATATTTCCCTTTTGAAGTAGCCTGCACATGTTGGCCCAGTGTACTGGGAGGGGGCCAGCAGCATTACTGTAGCCTTATGAAAGTAACGGTAGAGCCCAGACAGTCAGCCCAGCTATCTCACACTCATTAATTAGGCAGCCTTATCATTAGGTTGCTGTTTCAGATTAGAGAGTTTCAGGACAAAGCCGCACAGGTAAGGCACAGAGAGCAGCTGTGCGGCTGTGGTGCCGTGGTGGGGTGGAGGAGGGGAGAGTGGGGGTACTGTACACTTGAAATTAGTCCTCATTAAATATTTTAATTATTTGCTTTGTCTGAAAACTGACCTCCAAGTCCCCTCCAGCCCTCTGTGATGCTTTCCTGTCCGAGATACTTATGGCCATGTGAAAATACCACATTTTATGTGGGGCAATTTGTGATCGTTGTCTGAAATCTTGCAGGGAGAGTAATTCAAAGCGCCTTTTACTGACTGTTGCAGAATGTGCTGAAGGATGTGAAATAGGGCTGGGGTTTGGAGGGGTCTGAGGGGCTGTAATGGGGCTTGTTGTTTATTTAAACTGGCCTGGCCACATATACAGAGAGGCTGGGTCTGGACTCACGGTACAGACACTAATCTCTGCCTGTTTACTCTCAGTGGGGAGGGCTGTTTCTCTACAAAACAAGGCAAATGGCCTTGATAAAAAATGGGCTCATTTCTATTGACCTTTCCCCTGTTAGTGCAGTGTTTCAAGTGCTGTGTTTGGACAATAAATCTCTGGGCCCGCAGCCGGAGACAGGAAGTATACGATTTCAGTGTTGCCGTGGAGACAGCCTTTGGCCTTGGGAGGTATAGTGCGGATTGAGAGTGTCCTCAGAATCCCACTAGTCTCTAATGACTGGCCTGTCCTTATGAGCAGAGATTGACAGTATTTTCACTGAAAAGTAGTTTAAATGCATATGTAAAATACTTTTGAGCATTTAGTCATTTGGATTTCAATGGCCTGAACTACAGTCTAATTCAGAAGGCTGTATAACAGTCCTGATAAAAATGTGGTGTTTTTTGGAGGTTGGAGTTATTTAGAATAATAATATCCGGCATGGTTTAAACGTTTACACACACATATATTCGTAATTGTAACCTGAGTGCCTTAAAGTTTGCTTTTAAGTGAATAATGCTAGGACAGTGTATTCAACCACAGTTTAATTGAATTGCCCAGTGACAAATTCATTTTTGTAATTTAAGCCCTCTTGCGTATACAGCAGGAAAAGCAGATTATTTTTACGACTATTTTTACAACTAGATAACTTAACAGGTGTGGCATATCAAGAAGCTAATTGAACAGCATGATCATAACACAGCAGCACCTTATGCTGGGTACAATAAAAGGCCAATGTAAAATGTGGAGTTTTGTCTCTAGTTATGAGGCAGTGTACACTTGGCATGCCTACTGCAGGAATGTCCACCAGAGATGTTGCCAGAGAATTTGACAGTATGTCCAACCGGCCTTAAAACGCAGACTATGTGTAACCACGCCAGGACAGGACCTACAGATTTGGCTTTTTCACCTGCGGAATCGTCTAGTCCAGCCAACCGGGCAGCTGATGAAATTATGGGTCTGCACAACCAAAGAATTCCTACACTCACTGGAAGTTCATCTGTGTCTTCTTACTCATGCTCACAATTGTTTTTTCAAGGTATCTGTGACAAAAAGATCTGTATTCCCAGTCATGTAAACTCCATAGGTTAGGGCCCAATGACAGACTGACTTGATTTATTTCAATTGACTCATTTCCTTATTTGAACCGTGACTTTGTAAAATCTCCTAAATTGTTACATGGTGCATTTATATTTTTATTCAGTCAGTGTAGATAAAGGTTTGTCGATGTTGCTACAGTTATACAACATGTGGTTTGGAATAACTTATCTTGCCCATGGTATGACTATAAGCGAACAAACAAAGCTTTTTATATTCATGTCCTAGGCTACTGTTTCCAGACAGGGAGATGTATTGGTACTGGAGTAAGCTTGCAACGTCATAGATGGATGTACTGTATAGCTTACCTGTCAAGGAGAAAGATAGTCAACGCAAAGGCGGGGCTACACAACATCTAAACCAGAACATACTAGAGAAAATCATCAGGGCAATGCTGCTGAATAAACTGACAATAACTAACTGTGTTTGAAGTACTCCATCTTTCCCCAATACAGCTGAAATGTTATTGGCATGTTTCTGCGTTTGTATGGTGGAAATCTTACAAATGGCTTCTTTAAGACTTTGCATTGCAGAACATGAAGCTGCTGTTTTTAACAAAAGCACCCATTTTTTATGTGCCACTGCTTTATAAGTCAAGCATGGTTCTTCCTTTTGGAGTGTTCCTGGTCTTTTTTTTTATTTTTAGAATTTCTTCTCTGGGAACTTTCTCGAAGCCAGCACTTAGGATTCTAGTCACTGTTGTTGAACCCTCCTCCATCCATAGTTTGCTGAAGCACAATGGCCCTTCTGAACTGTTGAATTACAATATCATTAATCAAGAGGGTTTGTGCTCTGTCTCTTTCCTCCACTCTCTGTCTCATTCCAGCAACGTTCCTGTCCAGCCTTGGCCAGTATGAGATTGCCATCCCGGTCCGGGTGGGGCCGCAGGGCGAGACCCTGGACCCAGAGGATAAGGGTGCAGACGACCCCAGCCACCAGGGGAGAAGCCGGCGTAGCTCTGAGGACCAGCAACAGAACCTGCTACAGCTGTACTACCAGCTCTCCACCCCCAAAACCAACTTCCTCCTCAACTTGACCCTGCAGGGGGGCCTGCTGTCCCGCCAGTTCCGCGTGGAGTACTGGAGGAGGGGCCGTCTGGCCTGGAGCCACCCGTATTCCCCCCAGTGTCTCTACGTAGGCCACCTGCAGAGTCAGCCGCACTCCAGCAAGGTGGCTCTTAGCAACTGTAATGGCCTGGTAAGAGCCTGACCCGTGTAGTCGTGCTCGCGCTGTTATCTCGTTGTCTTATCGCTCTGTGGTCTCGTTGACCTGTCGTCTGGTTTCTGTTGTCCTTGGCCTCAGTGAAGCCAAGCGTAAAGGTGCTCCAGAGGACTCCTCTCTGTGTCGCATTAGGACTCAGTTTACTAGGACCAGGTCCCGGGGTCTGAACTGGACCAAGGTACCTGTTTCGCACACATGCTTTTCTGGGCCTGGAGTAATAATGCACCTGCGTGAATGAGGAAATACCAGAGCCTGTTCTTATCACCGGACTTCCCCTGCTGGTCCCAACTCATAATGTCACTAAGGCATATTCACAGCAGAACTTTTCAACCAATTGGTAGTCGGTGAGCACTGCCGCCCACAGCAGACCTTTTTGAAATAATGAAATCAGTCAAATGACACAATTCCAATTTGTCTTTTGACACATGAAAGCATTCTCCTTGTCCATTGATTCTTGTGATCCTTTACAGCTAATAACTAATTGGGCCCATAATAACAGGGGTAAATACAGCCAAGGATTACATCTGCTCACAAAGCATTAATAAGCCCCACGCATAATTACTTGTGGTCAGACTAGCATAAGTTAATTCAGCAGGGAATCCGCTGTGTGTCCACGAGAGCATCACTAAACCCATTATAGGATTAGGTAGACTCTGAAAGTGCCCTGCTATAGTAATGACTAGAGAGCTGGGGGGAAACACTGACTCTGACCTCGGAGGCTGGAGCCAACAGATCTAATCAGGGGAAGTGTTACAATGTCTCCCCGTCTCCTCTCTGCGGAGAGACTCATGAATCCCCACTCAGATAGGATCAACCTCTGTATGTTTCTGACCTACAGAACAGTCTAGAAGAGAGGTGAAAGCCTGTGTTTGTTTAGGCACAGGCTGATGAGAGACTGATATGATTACGATCCCAGAGATATTTAAGTACCGTTTTGAACTCTATTGACTTAGGGGGAGAGAGATGCTAGAGACGGGCAAAAGACAGAGACCTCCAGCGTAGCTGCTGTAATGGGTCTGACTGACAGCTAAGATAGAGTCCATAGTCGTGTCACCAGCAGCCTTCACAGGGCCTCTGGCTCAACTTTGCTTTTCTGGCTTTTCCAGCAGGGGGTCATCATAGCGGGGGACGAGGAGTACCTCATCGAGCCTCTGACCCCAGCCGAAAACCCCACGAGGGCGGAGAGGGGGGAGAGCCGCCCTCATGTGATCTACAAAAGGTCATCTCTCCGGCACCAGTACATGGACCAGTCCTGTGGGGTCCTGGGTAGGTAGAGATCTCTGTGTGCTTGGCTTACAACATGATCATTTATGTACACGTTTCACTGGTGACGATTGGCTCGACATGGTGTCTGCTTATCCGATGTACAGCAGTCTCCATGTGCGGGACGCTACCTTGTTTTCCTTTCTCTCCTCTTATAAATTCCCACAAACCCCCGGGTGTGTGTTTGTGTCTAAGATGAGAAGCCGGGGAAGGGCATGTCCTGGTGGCAGAGGACTCTAAAGACCCCCCCCAACCCCATTAGCCGCGGCCAGCTTCCCCTGAAGAGGTCTGTGAGCCGAGAGCGCTATGTCGAAACACTGGTGGTGGCCGACAAAATGATGGTGGGCTACCATGGCCGACGGGACATCGAGCAGTACATCCTGGCTGTCATGAATATTGTAAGTTTCACAATCGAGTCAGGTCGCTACAACTGGCAGGTTGGAAATCTTTAAAAAGGCATTCGTAAAGCTCCGTCATCTCCCATCGTTTGTTATGCCTGTATATTGGATTGTGCCTAGGATTGTCACTGTATCGACTGGTTCTTCTGTGTTCACCTAGCTGAGGTCATGGCATGTTTAATGGTATGTATTTCACAGGATATCATTTCACATCCTGTCCATCAGATGGCTACACATACTCATGTCTGGAATGTGTTTAATGAACGGTTGGCCTCATTTTACTGTTCCACACAAGTTTGCCTCCATCCTGTTACAAAGTGGAACACACTGTAAAATGACACTAAATTACACAAGTTGACAATAATGACAAGTGTCTGAGACTTGGCCGGTGAATGGGAGTGGTGAATGATGTGTCAGCTCTTTTTAAGACTGGTCTTTTCTTGTTTCCCTGGAGGTCAGGTTGCCAAACTGTTCCAGGATTCTAGCCTGGGGAACGCAGTTAACATCGTGGTGACCCGCCTCATCCTGCTCATGGAGGACCAGGTATTCTCATCCCGTTCAATTCCGGAAAAATCTCTGGCTTTCAGTGGATTCTGCATCCATCCACCCTGCCTTTGCTTTGCTCCGCATCTCAGTCCAGCCCAGCCTGGTTTCCTGGCCAGCATCTATGAGTTCCTTGTTTGTGTCAAATTATTGGCTTAAGTGTCCTTCCTCCCCCCCTGCTCCCGGCGGAGGCTGTCTTGTAAGTAGAGCCGTTTGCGGTGGTGGAGCATAAGCGACCAGCCAGGCAGTCCAGCTATGACTGCACTTGTTGTTGCTGGTGACCTGTCGGCTCGTTGCTATGACGCACATTAGTGCCCTAGAAAAGCCCCTGTGTAACTTTTGAAAAGTGAAATGTGAAGCCGGGGCAGACCGACCTTCCTGTGGCACAGTGTTCTGTCCACCTGTTCCCTGGTGATTGACATGAATGTCACGTCATGTGCTTGGTCCGTGTCCAGTCCGAGGCCAGCCTGCCCAGGCAAAGTGCTGCTCACGGTATGCGGTCAGACTGAGTACCAGGACAGGGTTACACTCTCTGACGCAATGTGGACCTAATAAGCTTCAAATGGACGACTGAAAGGGTATTAGAGGGAGAGCAGTAATTTTGCGGCGACTGTACTGTGGTAGTGTATTAACAGCTTGTGTGATTCATAATAGACAACTTAAAATAAGTACCAAACATTTGCCCCGAGCACGTGTCGTTCTGACAACACAAATAAATAAATGTGCTGATTATTAGCAGTAGTGCTGGTGTTATTCTGGCGGTTGGCTCTGTTGAGGTTGGGGTCAGACCAGAAGTAGGGCTCCCATTGCAGCTCTATTTCCATGAAAACTGCCCCAGGCCAGTCAGCCGGCCCACTTAGCTCAGAGATTGCGGGACGAGACAATTACTAATTATGTCACCACCATGTGCATTCCTCCGTTACGAGCCATACCCAGCTGTGGCCAGGAGAGCATTCCCTCCCATCTGCCAAGGCGGCTAATGGCCGAGAGCACTGTAGAGCCGCTGTCCTCAGTTCAGTCCAGGATCCCCGTGGCGGGGTAGTGGTCTGCTGATGCTCTTTGCACAGCTACAGTTCTGCTGGTAACTTATTTTTATGTAGGAAAAATGATTTATTGAAGCACATGGAGAGTGTCTTTCTCATAGTCCATCTGGCTTATACATAGTGACAGCCGCTTGCATATTGTGGATCTGATGCCATAGACACATCAAATTATTTCTCTGTACGCTGTTCCAGAATCTATTGATTTCAGATCGCTCTCTGTCCCTGTCAGCCAACTCTAGAGATCAACCATCATGCAGGCAAGTCACTGGATAGCTTCTGTAAATGGCAGAAATCCATCCAAAACCGGAATGGCAACGGGAATGCGATCCCAGACAACGGCATCGCTCACCACGACACTGCCGTACTCATCACCAGGTCAGCATTCACAGCACCAGAACATTCTTTTTGAGATGAGCACTCTGACTTTCACATAGTCATCTGTTGACACCAAAGGGAAAATTCTAAACTAATTCATAGATAATACCACTCTTATTACAAATGGTATGCTAACATAGTCAGTACACACAATAAAACCCTCTATAGTCTACTTCCATCACGGTCTACCACTGATCCACAAGCTTTATGTGCTGCTTGATTCCTTCTTAGTTGGATAATGTTTTTAGTGGTCCATTCAAATTAAATCGTATTAGCCACATAAACAGATTACAGCAGGTAGAAAAGTTGCAGTGGAATGCTGAGGTTTGTGGTTCCTTTTGACTCATGGCCTCTCAATAACACCAAGTGTGCATTTGTGTCTTGACTGGAGTGACGAAACATAGGCTGTTCTACTCAACTGAGCATCTGGAAAGAGAGAGCTGTAAAGCAGGAGAGAGGCAGAGGGAGAAGGAGAGAGAGGGTGAGAGAGGCAGAGAGAGAGAGGCAGAGAGAGAGAGGGAGAGGGAGGCAATGGGAGAGTGAGGCTGCGGGCGAGAGGGAGATAGAGGTAGGGAGAGATAGAGGCAGAGAATCAGCACACAGCTGCCTTGAATTTGACAACCCTGAGTTGGGCCAAGGCAGTCTCTTTAGGGGGAAAACAGCAACAGCAGTGGAAACAATACTGCAGAGAGATACAACAGAGCACCATTCACTTGAAAACGCTCCTTTGCTCCAGGCATGGTCACCTCTTCCGAGGCTTCTGTAGTATCTGTTCTTGGAATGTCCTGGGGTGTTTGCACTGTGAGAACAGGTTCTTTAAATGAAGACTTTTATCACATTTCCAGAACACACAGCAGTGAACATTCATTTATTTCCTGCAATTGTTCAGAATGTTTCGTATCGTTTGCTTATCAGGTCTGTTGTGAATCCATTGAGCTTAGTGTCTCTGAGAGTAGTCAGAGAGAAAAGAGGAGAGGCAAGAGGGAAAGAGAAAGAGAGGATAAGAGTACAGAGAGAAAGTGTCTGTGCAAGCGTGAGCGCATGTGTGTGTAAGAGTCTGTGTGTGTGAAGACATATCTAAGAGCTTCTTGCTGAATGTTTTAGTGTGAATGCATTTTAGGGTGGGGAATCACAGACTGCCAGGTTATTCATTTCAGTAAATGACCTGGTTTATTTTCGTTCCGGTTCCCAGGTACGACATCTGCATCTACAAGAACAAGCCATGTGGAACCCTAGGTAGGACATGTGGTCAACCCTGGACACACTGAACACACTGGATACACTGAACACACTGGACACCCTGGACACACTGAACACACTGGATACACTGAACATTCTGGACACACTGGACACCCTGGACACACTGGACACACTGAACACACTGGACACCCTGGACACACTGAACACACTGGACACCCTGGACACACTGAACACACTGGACACCCTGCACACCCCGCACACACTGCACACCCCGCACACACTGCACACACCTCACACACTGGACACCCTGCACACACTGCACACCCTGCACACACTGCACACCCCTCACACACTGGACACCCTGCACACACCGGACACCCTGCACACACTGGACACACTGCACACAGTGGACACACTGCACACACTGGACACTTATTGGAAAGCACTGTCAGGCTAAATAGAATCATCATCAGCCAAGGCAGGGCAAGGACTCAGGGACTCAGGACTCAGGGACTCAGGACTCTACCCCTCACTATGACTAGGTACCTACCTACTGTATCTGCTGCACCTGACTAACCAGCGTGACTGACTA
>JACXGI010001760.1:0-17925 GCA_016801175.1 Esox masquinongy
TGTGTCTGTGTCTGTGTCTGTGTGTGTGTGTGTGTGTCTGTGTGTGTCCGCCCACTTCTGTCCCTGTGAGTAGACATTTATAGGGGGTGACTGGAGCGTTATGTTGAGGGGGGGGTGATGGTGTGGATGGGTGATGTGCAATAGTGAGGAAGGAACGCTCCCGGGGGTGTCACCATGCGTACAGCCTGCCAGGGAGAGGCCCCGCCCCTTCCGCTCACCCTGCTCTGCTCAGCCTGAGGGGGACACCTAGTGGTCAGAGGTGATTGTGGGGGTGGGGTTTCGCAGTCGCACAGCGCTCTGGCCTTACCCTGACCTGCACGAAACGTCAGGGAGATTGATGACTTCATTTCTTTTACAACGTCGACCGTAAGTTACTGCTGAGAAAAGGGTTTGGAACGGGCCCCATTGCACACGGTTTCTACAGTGGAGACTGAGAGAGTCTGTCTGGATAGGGAGTGTCTGTTGAATAACAAATGTGAAGGGAGATGAGAGGAATGAAGATGGGAAGAGTCCACATTCCTGTCATGGTCATGCTTATTGGCCATTGGACTTCATTAGGCAGGTATCACCCTTATCTTCATACAACTTGTTGTTTCCGCATGCAAGGTAATTCCTTCAACCTTTGACGGGCCACAGCCCAAATGGCCCCCCTATTCGCTCAGTTGTGCACTACTGTGGTCAAAACTAGTGCACTGCAGAGCACATGGTGCCAGTTGGGAGACAGAGGCAGTCTGCTTAGCTACAGGGCTGCATAATGCATTCTAATCTGGCTTGCTGGGCCGTAAGTGTTACTCAGGCTGACTGGAAAGCTCATCTATCAGGGTCTGGACCCGGCACGCCGACAAGCCAAGGCCACTCTACATTCAACAGCACAACACTCCCACAGTGAGCGCTCCCTGTCTCCCAGCTGTCTCCCAGCGATCACATTTGACACGTCGGTAATTTAGCAGACAGGAGCAATTAGGGATAAGTGCCTTGCTCAAAGCACAATGGCTGATTTCTCTTTACCTTGTCGTCCTGGGTATTCAAACCAGTTGCCGCAGGCATGAGTTTGAGGCGGACGGCGCCTCTTAGGTCCCTCTTGGTGGTTTCCTTACTGCAAAAACCCCCTTTATTATCCAGACAGAACAATGACACTTGACTTGGCTACCTAATGTGGTTCACGAGGACATTTCCACCTGGAGTCTGACTGATTTGTGGTGGTGTTCATCAATTTAGTTGTGTCACTAGGGGGCATGATGTCACTCTATACAGCAGGGACTGAACTGCTTCTTCAGGTTACCTTGCGGCTGTCTGCAGACTTTTTCCTCTACCTTAATAGGCTGACCGTATCTCTTTGAGATATGTCTGTACTGTCGAAGAGTTGTGGCTGGCTGGCTGACTGACTGACTGAATGGCTGACTGACTGGGCAATAGAAGCTCTATGAACGGTGACGAGGATTTTTATCCCCCCTCTGCACAGGTTTCTAAGACCCTGTTATGAATATAGGGAGCAGCAAATGTTATCTATGCAAATCAGACTGCTTGTTCAACTTTTACACAGTTTTGCTGTGGGCACGTGGCGACCCAAAGTCAGGGCATAGAGTTCCTGTTCAACTTTATACACACACGCAGGCATGGTCATGCACACATATGTACACAGACAGACACCCCCCCCCCCCTATATACTGTCTGTCTGTATGTGACAGAGGAAGCCCTGGGGGGAAGAACTCTCGCTACCACTTCCTAGTGTGTGTGCTCAAGCAATTGAGGTGTCTGTCTGGCAATAGATCCTATTTCCTTTAGCTCTCTGAGACTGTCGGTATCTCAAGTTACTCTCTCCCTTTGGGACGGACTGATGCAGATTGGATAGATATCGGAGCAGCGATAGATAGAGAAACCGCGAGTGAGGGGCTGTCCCCGGGTCGCAGTGTTTCGGGGATATCAAACGTTGCATCCCGTCAGCCATGAGTCGCTTCAGATTGTTTCGAAGTTTCAGCAGGACGGAGGAGGAGGACGACGTGTTCGACTGCAGCCCGGGATATAAGGTGACGGACGGAGCTTCTGAAGCCCTTATGGACGGAGCTTCTGAAGCCCTTATGGACGGAGCTTCTGAAGCCCTTATGGCTGAAACACTTTTAGTTAGGAACCTCTGCAATGTTTCATTTATTCATGTGACATTTTTGCAGGATAGCAAGCTCTTGTTTTCAAGAGTTCGCAACATAATTCAGATTTTCTGAAAAGGGCCCTGTCAAGTCATAAAATGCACTGTGTACTTGATACCATACTCTGCTTTTAAACAAAATTATTTTTTTGTATATTATGTTGAATAACTATTTTTAAGACTACTTTGGGAAGAGGTATATTTGCAACATTGTATGAGGAAACTTCCAGGTGCTAAAACCTGACTGAACTTTCTTCAGCTTGAACTGCGTACCAATCCCATTTAGTAAATGAGGCCACCTATTTTCTGTTTGCCGTCTTTGTATGCATTTTTCTGCCCCCTCTTTGTGGCACAAGTAAAATTGGAGAACTCTTCTCAACACAGTGAAGTCCTTATAATGCAAAAACCAACCTCTCGGAGGGGGTGAGCAGGCGTGTTGTGCGTCTGTGTTTTGTACTGTTCAGTACATTTCTGGTTTCCTTTCGAGCAATATACAATAATCTGATATTCCAGTGAGAGCACTCTTATTTATTTCTTCTAACCATGGGTAAAACAGTGTCTGTAGTCTCAAGATACCTCCTCCACTAAAATGTCACGCTTTGTACTGCCAGTGACTTTGACGTTAACTTTCCTTTGTATACTTCACTTTTGGCGTTTATTTAACAATTGCCCTTATTACAGGGAATGCCGATACTACATTTAATTCTCAGTTCCCCTGTTGAGTATAACATGTGACTGCACAGTTTGAATGTAAGTTAAGATACAATCCACTATATCATTTAGATTTTTCCTGAGTTTAAACTTGTTCTTGCTTTGCGAAGTGTGATTTGGAATGGATTTTTAATTGTTCTTTTTTGTGATAGATCTACACAATATTTTCTTCATTTTCGGAACATAAATATTTGTTAATAATAAAAAAGGAATACCTAAAATAGTTCCAAAAGTATTCATCCCCCATTGGTTTAGGCAAACTAAATTAGGGTATGAGTCAGTTTTGGCTTACTAAATCAGTAGTAGTTACATGGGCTCACTATGTATACGGTAACATAATAGGGCATTACATTTATTGACCAGCCCTTCCTCAGTAAAGTATTGCATTTCAAGCAGAGATTAAACTTGTAATCACTTTCACTCTGAACTAAATGAATGGGTAGAAAAGAATACAATAAAACAGAATAAAGTTTTTCCAAAATGTGTCCTATATGCAGTGTGGCAGGTAGTGGCAAGTAGCTTCCTCCCTATTTTAAAGCATGGTAGTGGCAGCATCATGGTATGGGTATGCTTGACATCTGTAAAGACTGAGTTACCTACCAAGAACACAGTGGTTGTGTGGTAAGGTTACAGTTTTAAATCTGTATGAAATCAAACACAACACAAAAAACTATGAAAAAGTAAAAGGGGGTTGATTATTTATATAGTCTATTTGTGCTTTAGTGCTGAATGCATGCAAAGCTGTAAAGAGGCTGTAAATCTTTTTGTAGTTCCTCACACAAAAACATGTAAACAAATGCTAAGTTAATTTTTCGATTTATTAGTCATGTTCTCTATGAGTGAAACGCAGACATTTCAGCTGGAGAGCCTTGTTCAGTTTCTCTCGACTCAGTGCTGGTCAAGTCTTTTACTAAAGCCATGGTCGCATCGCTGGAGAACTATCGACAAACAATGGGATGTGTTCTGGTGCCAAACTCTCTCCGTTCCAGCACAGCACTACAGGATATTGAATAATTATTTTGGAGTATATTCGTGTTATTCCATGCCCGGCAGGAAGCCCCATCTGTTTCCATGCTAGTGAGTGTCTGTCTGGCTGTGCTTTCCTCTTGCATTCCTTACCTGAACTGCTCTGCTTGTCTTGTCTTCAGTAGAAAGAAACTCCATGCCAACATTTGCCATTGAGTTCTTTATGATGAAATGATGAATAGAACTGCATCCCACTGCTGGCTTGCCTCTAAAGCTGAGCAGGGTTGGTCCCAGTCAGTCCCTGGATGTGAAACCAGATGCTGCTGTAAGTAGAGATTGAGGGCCAGTTAGGTGCACTCTTCCATCTGTTCTAAAGATTAAATCCAAGTTTCCCAGGGCAGTGGATGTGGCATTGCCCTGGGATGCAATCTTTTGGATGGGACTTTTCTTGTCTATGTTTTGTCTATTGATCCATCCCATGGGAGATGTCATGAGAAGTAACCCTGTTGTCCTGGCTTTGCCATTGATTTTATTTAAGTTATACACTACCATTCAAAAGTTTGGGGTTACTTAGACATTTCTAGGCAGAGTTCATCCTCTGTCCAGTGTCTGTGTTATTATGCCCATCTTAATCTTTTCTTGTTATTGGCCAGTCTGAGATATGGCTTTTTCTTTTCAACTCTGCCTAGGCCAGCATCCCGGAGTCTCCTCTTCACTGTTTTCGTTGAGACTGGTGTTTTGTGGGACTATTAAATGAAGCAGCCTGTTGAGAACTTGCGAGGCATCTGTTTCTCAAACTAGACACACTAATGTATTTGTCCTCTTGCTCAGTTGTGCACCGGGGCCTCCCACACCTCTTTCTATTCTGGTTAGAGCCAGTTTGCGCAGTTCTGTGAAGGGAGTAGTACACAACTTTGCACAAGATCTTCAGTTTCTTGGCATTTTCTCGCATGAAATAGCCTTCATTTCTCAGAACAAGAATAGACTAGTGAGTGGCAGAGGAAAGTTCTTTGTTTCTGTCCATTTTGAGCCTGTAATCAAACCCACAATTGCTGATGCTCCAGATACCCAACTAGTCTAAAGAAGGCTAGTTATATTGCTTCTTTAATCAGCAAAACAGTTTTCAGCTGTGCTAACATAATTGCAAAAGGGTTTTCTAATGATCAATTAGTATTTTTTTAATTATTAACTTGGATTAGCAAACAACGTGCCATTGGAACACAGGACTGATGGGTGCTGATAATGGGCCTCTGTACGCCTATGTAGATATTCCATTAAAAATCTGCTGTTTCCAGCAACAGTAGTTATTTACAACCCAAACAATGTCTACACAATTTCTGATCAATTTGATGTTATTTTAATGGACACAAAATGTGTTTTTCTTTCGAAAACAAGGACATTTCTAAGTGACTTCAAACTTTTCAATGGTAGTGTACTGTATATTTTCAGGCTTTTTATGCTTTCACTGAACCAGGTCTCCACCTGATCTCTTTCAATTGGGGAGAGGCCTGGTTCTAACTACATTGGACTGTATTTAGGTTATGATTGATTAAATTGTTGGCTGGTTTTATTTGTATTTGTTTTCATTTTATAGTCCCAACTGTAAATTAACTGCAGCTCAAGTATTTAAAATACTTAGAGTATCTGTATGAAGCTGTTTGTCTAGTTAGGCCTGTTTCTGTTGACATTAAGCCGTGAGCTCTGTGAATGGTGCACCACTTCTTAATCCATGGTCTTTTGACCCTGGGCCTACATCAGAGAGCGCAGTCTCTCCAATTTGAACTTCCAGGTCACTATCAAATCACACCGAAACCAAAATATTTTTCCGTAATAATACATTTGATTCTCAGAAATCATGGAAATTCTATCTGTGTTGTTGTAAAGGCTAGACAGAGTGGCATGTGAAACTGTCAACTGAGCCAACTTTTAGTTTCCTCCTTACTTTAAATGTACTAGCTTTCCTTTTTGCACATTTCCTCAAAATACAAGGTCGGCAGCACTTTTATGAACATTCTGGCTTTTGTTTGTCTCGACAATATCATGACCTGGAGCTAGCCCGAAAGCCTCTTTGTGTCTAATGTTTACGGTCTGAAGTCCAAAGTAGTTTTTAGAGCTGTTGTACTCTGGAGTGCAAATGGAATTTCAGTAAACACAGCCGTGTTATTTTAAAGTTCCACATCAGACCTTTTTGTATAACCTGCTGACTGCGTTTGTTTATCTTCTCCTCTCCATTGTCAGTGGATGCTGTGGTCTAAAGATTGACGGTTGATATCACTACAGATGAAACTTATGTTGAAGTGTTCTGCCTTATCTGCTGAAACACTTCCTCTTTTCGTAACCCCCATTTCCTCATGCCACGTTCCTTAAAACCATCTGCATTCTCTTCTATGACAGAACTTTCTCATAATTGGAGCCGTGTATTGACCCAAAATATAGCTAATCATAAGGCCTAATAATGAAAAGTTTGGAGTCTTGTTGTAATGCACGCAACCTTGAATCTTGTTGGAATGTACTGTATTTTGAACGATTCAAATTTCTCAATTTGTCAATTTCACAACAAAACAGACTGGATAGCTTGACTCCAGAAAAAGTAGGTGGGGTAGTTTTGATCTAATGTATATTGTTGTGACACTGCACAAAAAAATGGCTGGACATCGTTTTTTGGGGTGGGGGGAGTTTTGCAATGTCCGTCCATCGTTATTGCCAAAGCTACCCATCCTCTTTCTCCTTCCTGTGTTACTGTGCCACCACTATCATTACAGTATGTTTTAGGAAAGTACCCATTCAATTTCTTGGCCTCTGTGATTTGTAATGGTTGTTCCTAAGCTTAGGACCTTGGGACTTAACACCTCCCTTTGCAATTGGATCCTGGACTTCTTTACGAGCAGACCCCAGGTGGTGAGAATGGACAACCTCACCTCCACTGCACTGACCCTGAGCAAGGGAGCCCTCCAGGGCTGCATACTCAGTCCCCTTCTGTACTCCCTGTTCACCCGTGACTGCGTGGCCACACAGCTCCAACATCATCCTTATGTTTGTGGATGACACAACCATCCTGGGTCTCAACTCCAACAATGATGAGACCGCTTACAGAGAGGTACAGTTAGGTTGGGAAATAATTGGACATTGACACAAGTATTGTTATTTTGTCTGTTTACCAAAATATATTCAGGTTACCGTTAAATAATGAATATGGGCTGAAAGTGCAGTCTCTCAGCTTTAAGTTGAGGGTATTCCCATCCAAATTGGAGGAAAAGTTTAGGAATTACTGCCCTTCAATATGTAGCCACCTCTTTTTCAAGGGACCAAAAGTAGTAAGACAGTTGACTTAAAAGCTGTTTCATGGACAGGTGCGGGCTATTCCTTCATTATTTCTTCATCAATTAAGCAGGTAAAAGGTCTGGAGTTGATTCCAGGTGTGGCATTCGCATTTGGAAGCTGTCGCTGTGAACCAACAACATGCGGTCAACGGAGCTTTCGATGCAAGTGAAACAGGCCATCCTTAGGCTGCAAAACAAAATCCATCAGAGAGATAGCAGGAACATTAGGAGTGTCCAAATCAACAATTTGGTACATTCTGAGAAAAAAAGAATGCTTTGGTGAGCTCTGCAACACAAAAAGGCCTGGACGTCCACAGAAGACAACAGTGGTGGATGATAGCAGGATCCTTTCCATGGTAAAGAAAAATCCCTTCACAACATCCAGCCAAGTGAGGAACACTCTCCAGGAGGTAGGCATATTATTATCCAAGTCTAACATGAAGAGAAGACTTCACAAGAGCAAATACAGAGGGTTCACCACAATGTGCAAACCATTCATAAGACTCTAGAATAGAAAGGCCAGATTTGACTCTGCCAAAAAACATCTAAAAAAGCTAGCCCAGTTCTGGAACAGCATTCTTTGGACAGAAGAAACTAAGATCAACCTGTACCAGAATGATGGGAAGAAAAAAGTATGGTGAAGGCTTGGAATGGCTCATGATCCGAAGCATACCGCATCATCTGTAAAACGGTGGAGGCAGTGTGATGGCATGGGCATGCATGGCTTCCAATGGCACTGGGTCACTAGTGTTTATTGATGATGTGACAGAAGACCAAAGCAGCCGGATGAATTCTGAAGTGTATAGGGATATATTGTCTGCTCAGATTCAGCCAAATTCAGCGAAGTTTATTGGACGGTACTTCACTTTACAGATTGACAAAGACCCAAAACATACAGCGAAAGCAACCTAGGAGTTTTTTAAGGTAAAGAAGTGGAATATTCTGCAATGGCCGAGTCAATCACCTGATGTCCACCCGATCAAGCATACTTTTCACTTGCTGAAGACAAAATTTAAGGCAGAAAGACCCACGAACAAACAACAACTGAAGACAGCTGCAGTAGAGGCCTGGTGAAGCATAACAAAGGAGGAAACCCAGCTTTTGGTGATGTCCATACGTTCCAGACTTCAAGCAGTCATTGCCTGCAAAGGATTCTCGACAAAGTATTAAAAATGAACATTTTATTTATGATTGTGTTAATTTATCCAATAATACTTTTGAGCCCCTGAAATAAGGGGACCATATATGAAAATGGTTTCCATTCCTAAACGTTTCATACAATATTTTTGTTCAACCCCTTGAATTAATGCTGAAAGTCTGCACTTCAATTGCATCTTGGTTGTTTCATTTCAAATCCATTGTGGTGACGTACCAAGCCAAAATTATGAAAATTGTCAGTTTCCAAATATTTACAGATCTCACTGTAAAGAACCTGGCTACATGGTGCCAGGATAACAACCTCTCTCTCAACGTCTGCAAGACTAAGGAGATGATCGTGGTCTTCAGGAAGCAGCAGAGGGGGGTCAGGCCCCCATACACATTGATGGAGTTGAAGTGGAGAGCCTTTGAAATCAAGTTCCTCGGTGTGTTTATCAAAGATCACCTCACTTCGTCCAAGCAAGCGAACTCTGCAGTGATAACTTCCCAAAAGCAACTATTTCCTGAGGAGACTCATGAAGTTTGGCATGTCTGAAAAAACTTTCACCAACTTCTGCAGGTACACTATTGCGAGCATCCTCTCGGGCTGCATTCCAGCGTGGTACGGCAGCTGCTCCGCTGCGGATCGGAATTCCCTCCAGAGGGTGGGGAAGTCCACAGAGCACATCATCGGCTGCCATCTCCCCTCCGTGCAAGGCATCTACCATACACGAAAGCCTTAGGAATGCACGGAACATCATCAAAGACTACCGCCGCCCAGGCTATGGTCTGTTCCACTGCTGCCATCTGGTAGACACTACCGGAGCATCGGGGTACACTTCCAGACAGTTTTTTCCTTCAGGCCATAAGGCTCCGCAACCAGCAACACTGATCTATGATCATACTGATCACACACATTCCTGATGTATTTCCATTCAATGTACATTAATACTCTTTTGTATGTACCATTCATAGGCATATTACACTTATATTATATTTATACTATTCAAAACTTTTACCCATTGTTCAAATGCCCCATTCTACACTCATTAAAATTGCTGATAGTTTACATTATGTATATTATTGCTATATTTTTGCTTTATATAATTCTTAATTCTTACTACGTAGATGTCGTGTGCCTTGTCACAACAATTTCATTGTTCAGAATGACACTGTGTTATTCGGTGTATTTGATAAATAAACTTTGAACTTGAACTAATGTTACTCCATAGTTAAGTCAATGTTAACCTTTTTTTTCCCCGTCTACTTCTTTGTCTCTGATATAAAGCGTCCCTTTGCCCCCCAATTGTAGTCCTCCCAAAATAAAATGCACTGCGCCATCTTAAGCACCAAAATCATGAATTATGTTGCAAATTGAGCTTTTTACAAGAACTCAGCAGTGTATCTGTAACCACTCAGTTAGTGCATGCTAATTGGAGATGAAACGGCATGAACATTCCATAGCACTGGTATAGTGACCAAAATGATCACGGTTATCGTTTTTATCGCGATATTGTTAAAATGTTTTGGAAATGTTCAAAAAATTACTGATACACCCACTGAAATCATTTCACTGAGTTTTATATTGAAAACCAACAAACAAATAAAATTAGCAGCGCTATGTGCTGTGTGTGCATAAGCATTAAAATACTATCATTAAAGATGATACCATGTTGCCATGAGAGGTAAAAGTTTTCCTAATGCAGGTTTTAATGAACCCGACCTTAAGTAAGCAAATGAAATGTGCATATAAATGCAACACAAGTAAAGCAATGTGCACGTAAGATCAATACAACCATATGTAAACAAATCCAATTTGCAGGTGCTGACACAAAAAAAAAACACTATGTGAACAAATCAAATGAACAGCGCAGATTGTATGTCCATTCTCTCCTTCATAAAGAAATAAGGTGCTTCTGGCCTAACATCCTGTTTGTATGTATGTTTGTCTGGTTTAACTTACCTTGCATTCTCTATAAAGTAGTGGGTGGGGGTCACAATGACTCGATGTGAAGTGATTTAAAAAAAATATATATATATTTGCATGTTCTGCAGATAGGGTGACCACACTTCAATTAAGCTTCACTCAGCACTCTTGTAAAACCCAAAATACGACCACACTTCAGATTTGATCCTCTTAGAAGGCTGAAGTATCTCCCGAGTGCTGTCACTGGCTTCTGCCATGTTTTCACCAGCAAAACCCACGTTGCATGCTACGCCTGCGTCGGACTGTTGCTAACTTTGGTTGATGCAGTATTTACCGTGAGTTTTTCAAACCGTAGTAATCAAATTTTAATTTGAAACAGTAATGCTAACCGTCGGGAATTTTTCAGTGGTTTATCGTGAAACCGGTAACTGTTTCATCCCTAATGCAGACCATTTAACTGTTAATGTTTTTCCCAAGAGACTAACCTCTCTGCTCCTCAATCTCTCTCCCTTCCAGACTATGTCTCCAACGGGGCAGGGCCGGCCAGAGTCCCCCGTCTATACCAACCTCCAGGAGCTAAAAGTCTCCCAGTCCAACCCACCTCCCCTCCCCACTCTCTCCCCACTGCACGTCATCGGGGACTGGGAGACCCATAAGGACCGCACCGGCAGGCACTTCTACTTCAACAGGGCCAGCGGAGAGCGCACGTGGAAGCCGCCCCGCACTCGTGACGCCAGCAGCAGTACCAGTAGTAGTCGGGGAGACCCCCACTGTGCGGGGGAGATGGAGGTGGGTGCACAAGAGAGGCGCATTCTACCGTTCTAATAAAATGGTAATAAAATGTAGACGGCATTGACACAAGCAATGCGGTCTCCTCCAAAATGATTGGCACCTTTGATAAAGATGGGCAGATTTAAGAACATTTTTGTTTTCCAATGTTTGCAGTCTATTAGTTAATAAATTCAGTCGAATCGACAAGAATTCCAATTCTTATTTTAATTTTACATTTATTTCCGTAACTATTATCGGCGTCATTGTTTTAGGTAGTATGCACCGATAAATTTCTTGGCCAATACCGATATTCATATAACACAATAGGGCAACATCAATACCGATGTTTTGTCTCTCTGTACCTGTGTAAATTTATAACAATCGGCCGATACCGATTATTACATCTAAGTACTTTGTGCACTTTTCCCTTAAAATGATACTGGGACTGCGCCTTTTCCTATGGTGTTTTTAGATTTTGCCCTGTTCCATTGCAAGTTCCGAAAGCGTTTAGCAAACTCCAAGAGCTTATGCTTGTTGGTTGCTCTCAGTAAAGGCTATTTTTTGTTATTCCGAAGAGACTATTGTCATTTAGGTAGATACTTAGCGTTTGGACAGGCCCGGCTCCAGGAGGAAATGACTGGGTGCATTTTTAATAAATGAGGGGGCATCTAACTCATATTCCATTTGCAGTGGTTATGGGGAAACAAAACTTGGGGGGCACTGATTCTCTCTGGAGGGACAATGCTCGGATTTGCCACTCCCACCACAGTGGAGCCGGGCCTGTGTTTGGAGACTTGGTGACTCCGAGATGTAGCACAGATCATTAACACTCCAACTGTGACCCGTGGATTCTTCTTTGGCTCCTGAATCATCATCCTCACTGTGCCCTATTTCAGACTGTTGATTAGTATGTGGGGTTTTTAGCTCTACCTATTGTACCCATTACCTAATTGATAAAGGTCCCATATTGTTTATCATAAAATACAGCTTAGTGCCAACTGAGGAAGTGGAACGCAGGCACGTTGACCCCTGCCAGACTTACCTGTGTTATCTGACTCGTAATGCATCTACTGCTACTCAGTTCAGGTGTTGCGGGTAAAATGTCAGGTCTGGTAACTGTTGAGGCCCAGTCCAGCTCTTATTATAGCCCTCCCTCGCTGCTCTCTGTGACGCTGTTACTGTAAATGAAACCAGGTCAGCACTGAAAGAGGTTTCAGGCCAATGAGGCTGTACTACTATATATAAGTACCACTTCGAGACTGATTCATCCGATGTAACGCCACAGCTGCCTGAAACGCAGGCGGTGTCCGTGGCCCAAATGGGCACTAAATTGGGAATCGGGTGCCATTTGGGATGCTACACTGAATGACAGTTGTCTGCTTATTACAGTACTACCGTGGGAATCCTGAAGGGTCTTTACAGCCAGAGAGAGGACTGGTTGTTTGGAATTGACCAGAAAGTTGGTGTTGTGGTAACTGGGACGAACGAAACAAGCTGACATGTTCAATGAGGGAAATTCTATTTTCTGTCACGATAGTCAAATAAAAACCCAAGTCTGTTAAAGTGTGTCCTAAGTTTAGGGTTCGTGTGATATTAGTGATACAACACTGCCTCCATGAGGTGTTTGTGTGTATTGCAACTAGAAAATAAAAACGATTGAACTGCAACTTGCCACATAAAATTCAGTTAAAAAAAATACTAATTTCCATAGTTAATCACTGCCTTTTCCTCAGAATTCCTCAGACCATTCCCATCTACTTCATTATGGGTTCAACCAGAGTCGTTGAGATATCAGTCCACATACGACTCTGGAAAATACTGAAACTTTCCCAGAATTACATAGTCTCTTTCTCTCCTCCTTTCTGCCGTCCCTCTGCAGCGCTTGTCTTCTGAGGAGAACTGTCACAGCAGCACCTACTCCAGTCAGTCAGACAGTCAGTACGGATCGCCCCCTAGAGGCTGGTCGGAGGAACTGGACGAATACGGCCACACCCTCTACGTCTGTGAGCATACTCATGAGAAGGTACTGGGGCACTGCTCTGTAACTCCTGTGATTGGACAGGGTTATCCATGACAGAATTAGCATGATCCAATTACATCACCCCAGGACGACAGACTTATTTGGGATCATGGTGGTTTGTTGATTTTTCTTACTTTGTCCGGTCAATTTTATTATTCGAATTATTTTGTTTAACCTTCTAGTTGGCTAAAATAACCAGTTTTTCAACGGTCATTGCTAACCTATTGTTCTGTTATTATAGTGTTTAACGCTGACTGGTATTTATTTGTTTGTAGTGGATAAAGCATGTGGATGAGCAGGGCAGGCCCTACTACTACAGCGCTGATGGCTCGAGGTCCGAATGGGAACTACCCAATGTAAGTCAACATTTTCAGTGTTTTTGTATAATCACGAGGGGAAATACTTAGTTTTCTAAATGTTAACTACTACTGCCAACAGAGAGGAGGCGAATTGAAGCGGTCCACTCCGGACAAAATCTGCACGCTGGAATAGAGCGATAAGCATAGCACCCGCTTTCCCGCATTTTAGAGACGCCTCCCACTGAAAGGGCGGGGCTAACACCATCTCGTCATTATATTCAGAATTTCTGCCGGCGGGTATCACGTGTCCTGTCACCTCAGTCTATTTCTTCCCGGGTGATCTAGTCATCTGTCTGTCCACCTTAACCTAAAGTAGCCTAATGTGCCTGACGCTGACTATTAGTGGCTTGTTATTCTTCCGTAATCTGGTTGGTTAAGAGGAGATCAGCGGTAGAGAACAGGCATTACCTCTCATTTGGCTGGTCAACCGGCGGGCTGAAGGAGACAGACATACCAAACATGCGCACCGCCGAGACCCATGTGCAGGCTGTGCTGGCGTCCATTAGCAGCCCTGCTGAGAGACAGTGGTGGGGGGCTCCTCTCTGAAAGGGGTCCTACTGATGGGTGACTGATGATACGCTGGGCCGCCAGACGAGAGGTGTGGAGAGGAGCCAGTTGGTGCACGCTCTTC
This sequence comes from Esox masquinongy, assembly GCA_016801175.1. Lineage (NCBI taxonomy): Eukaryota > Metazoa > Chordata > Actinopteri > Esociformes > Esocidae > Esox > Esox masquinongy. The sequence goes on from JACXGI010001760.1 coordinate 13,986, forward strand.
TGGGACTTTCACTCTGTTGTCATTTAGCCCTCGGAGCGTAACGTGTTGACCTCTTTTTTTTCCTTCTCTCTTTCTCTAATCCTTTCCCACCGCTTCACTCTTAATTTTTTTTCTTTGTTTCACATTCTGTCTTTCTCCCACTTTCCTCGCCGGCCTTTTCGCTGTCTCTTTCTCCCCCACCCGGTCACACCTTCCCTTCTTTTTTCCCTCCCTCTCTTTAGTACGCCGTTTCTTCTCCTCAGCCAGGCGATCCTCCCAAGAGTCGCAGCCTGGAGCGGAAGCTGCCGGATCCGATCGTCCTGACCAAGTGGAGACACAGCACCTACGTACTGGACCTCAACGAGAAGGTAACAACCCATGCGCTGTGCACTGGAGCACGGTCCGCTTATTTCTGCAACATAAGCTGTTTCAACCAGAACTGTGAGATGATGTGTCATGTCTAAAAATGAGTATCTTTTCCATTGTATGGTTTTATGGTTTGAAAAGATGAATTCAACGGGAAGGAAAGCCTGTCCATTAGATAGACGGAACAGCTCTGACAGGCTATCTGACGTGATGCTATAAAGTAACATAGGCAGTCCTGATATTTTGTCAACATTGCAGATTGAAACGTAGTCATCTATAGGTGTAATACATTGTTGTTGAGCATTAAGACATATAGGTTGTATTACATTAAAAATAGGTTTCATGATCTGACCTAATATCGGCACTAACTTCATACAGTAGGCCTTTTGGTTGCAATTTCACTGATTTTCTACCTCTTTTGTTTCTTTCTCATGTCTCTAAATCTTGTGCATTTCGGCTGTGCCACAAATGTTAAAACTTGTATGAATTGAGGGGTTTGAATTCTGAATGCTGATTGGCTGAAACCATGGCCTAAGGTCTTTGAACCTATTGGTCAAAAAGTTTTTCTCATAGGGCACCTCATACATAGCTGAAGAGCTGGTAAAATATGAGCCCAGAAAAGTCATTTGGCCAGTGCCAGCAAAAATGTAATTCTCCTTTATGTTCCTAAAGTGCATATCTAAGAGAACTCAATTATTTAGCTGGCAACAGTAGTGAATATAAAGTGAAACTTCCTGTGTTGTTTCAACAATCACCTCCTGTGTTGCTCAACAGTGGATTGTCGGGTCACTTGGCTCCAGTGACCTTTGTAAACATACTCAAAAGCATGTTGACTGATCAGTTGTTTGTCTGGACAGCGTGTGGTCAAAACACATCCTCCATGACATGTATGGGTCTCATGTAATCCATGAATAGCTTGTCTCTAATGGTTACTCTGTGCGGGTGTTGAGGATAAGAATCACACAGAATAATCCACTGCTTTCTAAGCGTTCCCCATGGAACTAGTTACTGGTGAGTAAATCAGGTGTGTTTCTGGTTTGTGATGAAAATATTTGACCCAGGTCTATATGGTTCTGTTTCAGTTCTCTTTCAAAAAACTCGGGTGCTTTGGCTCTGGCCATCAGCTGGGGAGAGCTTTTTACGGTGGTAAAGTTAGTATCCCCCGCTCACGCCTCCTTTTTCCCCCCGCCTCCTCTGGAAATGATCACATTCCTTGAGATTTAAATCAGAAATCAGTGCATCATAGTTATTTTGCAAAATCTTCATATTTAACTGAATGTTAGTTGTTAAAGATGTGGTGTTCTGTTGGTATACGAGGCGAACCGATTCATAGTTGACAAGATGACCACCTTTCAATAACCCAGTTGTGGTGTGGCTTACGTTCAGACACACTGGCCGTTCGACTCCACATCTCCCTATGTGGCCAACGGTGAATCACACTAACTACCAAGGACGATTTCTGCTGCAGATTCTTAATGTTCTCTTTCCCCCTAACTAATAATAAACTAACCACAAACCTGACCATCCTCTTCATACTTCTGTCTTCTTCATAGTGTCCATCTTCATCCTAATCATCATCATCATGTTAACCTTATTTTATATTACTGTCTGTGTCATTGTAGGCGTGTGGCCTTGGGTCACCCAGGCTGAGCTCTCCTGACTCTGACTCCTGTCCCTCATCTCCCAAGCTCCCCTCAACCGTTAGTATTCCCTGGCCTTCCCTCTATGTCCTCTGTTCCCCGTTGGCGTTATCTTTCCCCAGCGTTCTTCATCCCATGTGCCTGTCAGCATTTCCTGCATGTCCACATTGTCCCTTCTGCTTCTGTCCATTCTAGTCTATGTCCATCCTGCTGTCCAGTAGTCCTCAACTTGAGTTAACGTTGAGGAATTCTCTGTTTGGGTGGTGTCTTTCACCTTGTTGGACGTCAGCCATGTCAGTGGTTTGTCACAGCACCCTCTGCTGGTGGTAAATGGAACCGTGTCTGTCTGGGCACCGCACCCCTTCACTGGCCTGTTTCCTCTAGCCCTTATTGGGTGTGAATATGTTTATTGTGTGTCTGTGTGGTACATCAGCACCTGGTTGTTAGGTCTGAACTGCATTATATTGTTTTTTTGTTTGTTTTTTTGTCACTGTGCCCTGGCTTATAGACATCTGTATGTTTGTTTTTGTGGGGTTTTTTGTCACCGTCCCCTGGTTTATAGACTTCTGTAAGTGTGTTTTTTTAAATCTTTTTTTGTCACCGTCCCCTGGTTTATAGACTTCTGTATGTTTGTTTTTTTTGTCACCGTCCCCTGGTTTATAGACTTCTGTATGTTTGTTTTTTTTGTCACCGTCCCCTGGTTTATAGACTTCTGTATGTTTGTTTTTTTTGTCACTGTCCCCTTGCTTATAGACTTCTGTATGTTTGTTTTTGAGATCCACATTATTGACCTGAATTTACATTTGTGCATGGTGTTAGAATGGGGATTATTTTGGAGTTTATGTATTATTGGTTAGGTTTAAGGTTATGTGTTACAGCTAGATTCAGTTAAGGCATAAAGTTAGGATATTGAGGTTGGGGTTAAGTTGAGGCCTAGGCTATAGGAATAATTTATCTCAGGTCCCCACAAGGATAGAAGGAGGTGGGTAAGTGGGTGGGTGTGTGCGCGTGAACCTCCTGGGTCTAACTTTTATGTCTTCTGTCTGTCTTGTCACAGCCCTCTGAGAAGTGTGGAGTCCTCAATGTCACCAAAATCACTGAGAATGGCAAGAAAGTTAGGTAAGCCTTTTGGGAGAAAATACTTCAGAGGTAATGTAGAAAACATTTAAACACAATTTGAGACATCCAAAAATCAGTTAGTTTAGATACCTTTATATTACCAGGTCAATTGACTAAGAAAAAGCATTCTTCCATTTCAAGTCACTTAGCAGATGCTTTTATCCTGAGCAACTTCCCTTTGTGAGTGCATACATTCCATGGGAATCAAACCCGTAACCCTTGAGCTGCAAGCACACTACCCTTACCTTGGACACTGCTACTTGACAAATGGTTGTGTTCTGATGTGGTTCCAACAGGAAGAACTGGACGTCATCATGGACCGTACTGCAGGGCTCGTCGTTGCTCTTCGCTAAAGGCCAGGGGGGTGGCACCAGCTGGGTACGTACCCCATCCGCTGCCTAGCTAGAAACCATCTGGGTGAAAGAATGCGGCAGAGTTTGTACCGTTGTCAGAAGTCCTGCTGTTTTTAATGACATATTCTGTATATTTAAAAAGTTGGGTTTTACTTTATGGTTAGAGTCCTAGTTTGTATGTAGATTGAAATTTCATTGAGAGTATCTACATCTAGATACTCTCAATGAAATCTAACAAACTTTCTGTTGATAACCAACTTCTTGCTAAGGTTAGGGTTAGAAGATATTTTACTGAAAGTCGGTAGATAATCTCTAAAGAAATGCTTTTTGGACTCTCCAACTCAAGTATTACTAAAAGTAGAGTACTTCCTGTTGTTCAGATGAAAAAGTCCCAAGGCGTTGGAACTACCTGACTGGCTGTCTCTTTCCATTCAGTAGCAGTGCGTGTCATTCCTCTGCCAGTTCACTCTTTAGTTTCCCTTG
>JACXGI010001760.1:18025-67578 GCA_016801175.1 Esox masquinongy
CTCCCCTCTGCTCTCCTTCCTCCTCTCCCCTCTGCTCTCCTTCCTCCTCTCCCCTCTGCTCTCCTTCCTCCTCTCCCCTCTGCTCTCCTTCCTCCTCTCCCCTCTGCTCTCCTTCCTCCTCTCCCCTCTGCTCTCCTTCCTCCTCTCCCCTCTGCTCTCCTTCTTCCTCTCCCCTCTGCTCTCCTTCCTCCTCTCCCCTCTGCTCTCCCTCCTCCTCTCCCCTCTGCTCTCCTTCCTCCTCTCCCCTCTGCTCTCCTTCCTCCTCTCCCCTCTGCTCTCCTTCCTCCCTCGTCTCCTCATCATAAAGTCGTACTACCGTAGTGGCTCCATTCCTGAGCTGCTGCTCACCCTTCTCGCCAACTGGAAGCGTACAATCAAGCCCCGCCCAGCTGTCTCCTGTGGACATTCTGTCCATGGGCGTGCCCAGGCCGCCACTGTATGTGTCCTCTGTCCCCCTGCCTGATTTTTAGTTTGTATCCCTGCCTGTCCGTGACACTCACACTGTCATGCCCACCGCCTGCAGCTCATATCCTAACCTGATTGGTGACTGGGGGGGTGGGGGGGAACTTTGTGTTTGAGGCATGCGTTTCATCCAGACACCATTCATTTTGAGTTGATGAATTGAAGATCAAATTGTCTGGATTATTTGTCCCAGTTTGTCTGAGAGTGGATACTTGGGAAAACTAAGTGCCGAAATGGAGAACAAACTGAGTTTCTGTTGACCACAAAATATAAATATTTAAAAAAAAAGAGAATGAAGGAGCTGTTGCCTAGATAATGTGTTGTTGCAAACAGCAATGCCTTAAAGGTCCAAAGCAGTCAAAATCATGTTTAAGTAGGTTGACAAAATTATGAAAAATGACTACTAATTTTCCTACTTTGATGTAGTTTGATCCTAATTTCTTATTCCTCTCATGTGAGAAACAATGTGACATCACAAAAAACTCTGTTTAAAACACTAAAGGTAATTGATAATAACCAACATTGCAGAAAGTGTTCTGCAGGGGCGTGTGATTTAACATAGCTCGGTAGTTAGTCCACTGGTGCCGAATCAGACTTCAGCCTGTGAACAAATATCACTAGACCTTCTCACTAATCTTCTAAGCCAAATATACTTGCTCATAGGACGCACATTTGATCACAATATTAATTTATACATTGTTTAATTTGCTTGATAATCTCATGTTACTGCATCCAGCATTTTCAAAGAACTGTCAGTCAAGATGAGCACCCTGCCCAGTCTGTTTCTTTTTAGACTTCAGTGTAGTCTGACGTCTGAGAAAACATTTTTATTGTATTGCATGCGATGTAATTGTTACTCAAACTGAAATGTACATGGGATTTCTAAGGACCGCTTTGCAACTAAATATAAGTTGTAGTTCCCATAATGCAATACTAATTGTCCAGCTGGGCTCAGTGGTGTGAATCATCTGTTTTTCTTCACGCTAACATAACAGCACTTAATAAATAGGAATGACTATAACAACATAGCAACACAGTATAACAGTGCTTTGATTGTTATTCATCAAACTTAAAATAACTGTGTGAAGCATACTCAAAAAATGTACCACTCTTATTAAACTTGAGTGGGTAAACCGGCTCTCATCTGATATCTGAATATTGTTTTATATCGTTGTAGAAGTTTGGGGGTAACCAGTCGAAGCCAGAGTTTACGGTCGACCTCAGAGGAGGTTCTGTGGATTGGGCGTCCAAGGATAAATCCAGCAAAAAACACGTTATTGAGCTGAAGACCCGTCAGGGCACAGAGTTGCTGATCCAATCAGAGATTGACAGCGTCATCAATGACTGGTACCGAGCCCTGACAGACACCATCAGTACGCACGTAAGGACCAGACCTCTGTAAAGTGTGCCTGTTCCACTACCCAACCTCTGTAAAGTGTGCCTGTTACACTACCCAACCTCTGTAAAGTGTGCCTGTTACACTACCCAACCTCTGTGAGGTATCCCTGTTCCACTACCCAACCTCTGTGAGGTATCCCTGTTCCACTACCCAACCTCTGTGAGGTATCCCTGTTACCCTACCCAACCTCTGTGAAGTATCCCTGTTACCCTACCCAACCTCTGTGAAGTATCCCTGTTACACTACCACACTATTTGTAATAATTTGTTCAGTATCACCGAACTGGTCCAGGAGGACTTTAGTAACTAGTCATGTGTGTGGACAGGCATGGGAGTCCGACGAGGCCATAGAGGAGGACATGCCTGAGTCCCCCGGGGCAGAGAAACAGGATAAGGAGAAGGACCACAGAGACTCCAAGAAAACCAGAGGTACGTAGACGAAATACATCTATCCAAGTGTAGTCTCCGAAGGTCCCCTTTGTAGTCACGTGTCTTCGTTTGGTTCCAGCCATGAAGACGTCTGTCAGCATGGACTCCTCTGACCAGAAGAAGACCAGGGTGAAGCTGAAGAAATTCCTGACCCGCCGGCCGACATACCAGGCCGTCAAAGACAAGGGCTACATTAAAGGTACAGAAGAACCTACTGTTAGCCCAGGACCAGGTATCCCTCACTGGGGAGCGTACACACAGCACCAGTAAAGCTCAATTAAATGTGTCAAACTAATTAAATGCCTTTCTTGGGCCGAGCTTAACACGCAGCTCTCCTCCAAGGGGCCGATAGTGGGGGTGTTCTTAATGAATTTTCATTCAAGTTTAGACAGGCGTTGTTAAGAACAAGTGACACTAATAATGGCTCGTAAACGATGCACAGAACAACACTGTCATCCAGTTCATTGCTGTATGATAAAAGTTTACTTCATAAGAAAATACATCTAAAATAATTATAGCCACAGTCTAAAACACAATTTTGAAGCAAACAAACACCTCATACATCACGAGTAGACACATCTTTCTTCAAGCAAAGCCTCCAGCACTGATTTAAATTCATTCAAGGGCACAAGGCTGTCAAGCCTGAGCTACTTTTTCTGCTTATTTCCCTTCAGAGAAGGTAGTTTCATCTGGTTTAGAAGCTATTATTTACAATTAAGTCATTTAGCGGACTTAATCCAGCTTATCCACAGGGACATACGGTACAGTTTTGAGTGTGTACATTTTCATACAGGCTCCCAGTGGGTATCAAAGCTCCAACCACACCACGCTCTACCAACTGAGCTACCATGGACATGGCATATCCTGATATTCTCTATAGACACAGTTCAAAACAGATGTGTTGTAACCTCCAATAAAAATATATCCGACCATTTTAACCAATACAAAATTATCCAGGCCTCCAGAGGATGCGTAACAATGTGTTTGTATTTATGGCTACCCGAGACAAGCCCAAACATAACGACAGGACCGGACAAAGCCAAAGCCAGGTCGCAGGGCCTTAGTTCCCACATGGGTATATTGACATTCAGTAGCCTCGTCTCCCTTTCTTTCCTTTGTGTGTGTTGCTTCACAGACCAGGTGTTTGGTTGCAGTCTGAGCAGCTTGTGTCAGCGGGAGAACACCTCCGTTCCCAACTTTGTCACCATGTGCATTGACCACGTGGAAAACACAGGTACGACCTCTTCCCCTGTCGTTCGTAATTCATTGTGTGCGCTCCCCGTGCGCGCCGTCTCTAAACCCTCGCCTCTCTCCTGCAGGTCTAAGTATAGATGGCATATATCGAGTGAGTGGGAACCTAGCCGTGATACAGAAGCTGCGTTTTGCCATCAATCACGGTAGGGGCCCGAGTAGTATTGGTTTTCTTCAGGAAAACAATAGACTGAGGACTGACTAGTTAACGGGACCAGTGGATTGATTGATACTAAAGGTCCCAGTGTGTATGTGTGTGTTCCAGATGAGAAGGTACAGCTGGATGATAGTAAGTGGGAGGACATCCATGTCACAACGGGAGCCCTGAAGATGTTCTTCAGAGAGCTTCCTGAACCCCTCTTCACCTACGACTCCTTCAACGACTTCATCAACGCCATTAGTACGTAGTTACTGTACTGAGCCACTGTTTCTAATGTTCAATTACGAATGAATTTTTGCTTAAAGAACCCCACTCTTGCTGAAGGAGCAACTGGTCTGGGTGATTCCAAATATGCTTTTTAGAACGTGTCCACAAGATGGCGACCTTATCTTTTGAATTTGCCATCAGTTAATAGGGATCGTGTCTATTCTCATGTTTACTTTTTCCTTTGCCCCAGAATGCTCAGACTATAAGCAGCGAGTAAATGTGATTAAAGACTTAATCAAGCAGTTGCCAAAACCAAATCACGACACAATGCAATGCCTCTTCAAGCATCTCAGAAGGTAAGCTCAAAGCATCCTGCCTTTCCTATGTCTTCTGATGGGTGACGAGACACAACTCATGTTTCATTGTGAAAGTCTGTTCAATAACATGATTTGACTTTTACTGCAGTTATTTACTTTGGGGGGGCGGGGGGGGGGTGAAGAAGGTAACATATTCCCCCATGTATTTGATGTGTAAAAGAACATGAATTTCAGCACACTGCCTTGTTCAGGACAGTATAGGTTATAATTATTCACCACATATTGTCACAACTGCTTATTGTTACTGTTCTATTTTCGGCACTAACCGGACTACATTACCATCTCATAGTTTCTTTGCCTACAGTATTGTTGAAACCCACAGAACCTTTTATAATGTTAAGAATTACATTTGAATGGTAAAGGTCTCAGATTGTAAGGAGGTTTGTTGTTTTGTTTAGGGTTCTACTTGTTGTGTCTTACTTGTTTTGGTAGGGCCATGACCAGGTGGGTTTTTTGGTTTGTTGTGGCTTTTGGGTACAGGGTGTAATTCTCAATAAGGCAGACTCTCTTGTTCTCTTGTTATTAGTCATTTTGTCTGTGATTATTGTTTTCTGGTTGTGTTGTTTCTGGCTGGGTATGCTTTTTTTTTCCGTGTGAAAAGAAAAAAATAATCAAAATATGAAAGTCAAGAATGACATTTGCCTAAGCTCAATTTGCATTTATATAGACCTGTGTTTGCTTTAATGCAATACCTTTAGATCTGCTCTTTCCTCTATACATTTGATTGTAACATTTTCTATATATGGGATTCATTTTCTGAATCTTTGTGTCCTGAATTGTACCCTATTCCATTGTACAACACTTTATCAGAGCCCAGGATAAAACTAAATCACTGCATTCAGTAGTGCCAAATCAGCTGCCATTTGGGAAGCGGTCAATGTATATACAAAGCAGGGAGATTTAATTGGGTTTTCCAATGAATAATGTTCTTTTGTGAAGCAACGTCTCTATGCAAGGATTTTGATTTCCATTTAGAAGTGATGTTACCTGAAGTTGTTTATTATCTTTGTATGGAATAAATAAAAAAACCCTGCTTCCTGATTCAAAGTGGTCTCCAACATTTACTTGAATGTTGGAACCAATATCTGTTTTTTTTTTCCTAAACAATAGACCCATCTCAGACTATCCTTGTCCTCTGCTTCCTCTTTCCATCCAGGGTGATTGACCACGGCGAGGCCAACCGCATGACAACCCAGAGTGTAGCAATAGTCTTCGGCCCCACCCTGCTAAGGCCTGAGACGGAGACAGGAAACATCGCCGTTCACATGGTCTACCAGAACCAGATCGTGGAGCTAATCTTACTGGAGTATGAGAAAATCTTTGGGAGGTAGAAAAGAAACGCCTTAGGGAAAACACCTGAGGAGAAACCTGTGGAAGATGAGAGGATGGGATGGATCCTGGTCGCACTGACCCAAAACCGCTTACTTTGGTGAATGAAACAATGCTGCTTTGGGCCGAGCAATTTGTAGAAAAGCAGAAAAAAAAGTAATTATTGTTCATTTGATAAGATAAAGGAAGCTAGCGAGCGACTTTGCACTTAACATTTTGAGAGAGCTGAGTGTGATGTAAATAAATGCATATTTAATTCACTTCGGTTGCCATGCCTGCAGCCAGTAGCAGGGCTGAGCCCGCATTTCAAGAAGAGGATTGTTGATTGGTCGGTCGCTGAGACCGCTGGATCTAGGACAGAGTTGTCATTGCCGCGACGGCAGACCGTGTGAAGTGCGTAGATGGGTCTCCCTTCATGTGTGACGTAAACCAGTGGGTTGAAATATTCAGGGTAATACTGGAATACATACACTGGAATCATTCGGCCAGTATTTTGTACATATGACATACAAGAGCTTGGTGAATGACACTTTTTCATTGATCTTTGGACTGGAGTGGAACAGCGGAAGAGGATTGTGGGATACAGTGATGTGGCGTTAAAGGTACTGTCGGATTGACTTCCTGCTACCTGGGATGACCTCACACGTTAGCAGGCCGTGGTCCTCTCAAGTCAGTGGAAGCCTGTATCTCATTAACATGTGGTTATAATACAGACCAAGCTCGGTCGTGTGTATAAGGACTACTCTCATTGCATTGTGCTTGAATAATAATAAGTTGAACCTCTAAACTGAATATTCTCTGTATTGTGGAACGTTGAGTGTTGACTTGACCTCTAACTTCCGGGTTGTATTATGGACATTTTAAAGCCTCGGTGGCACGACCACAGAATCAGTATTAAATACGTGGGGCTCTGAGGGGAGCCGTTGATCAACTGGGTGGGACTGTGTCATCATGGAAACCTGATTCCCTGTGATGGCTTCTGGGAACAGCATTGGCACCAGCGAGTCTAAAGTTGTGTATAATAGGGAATCTGCCCCATCCTACCTCTCTTACCAGAACCCAGGTCCATCCTACCTCTCTCGCCCATACTTGTGTTCAGAACGGGTAATCCAGAACCGCTTGGTATTAATACGAACAACTCCAAACCGTGCGTCCCAGCTGGCACCCTATTCAGTTCATACAGGTGACGGTGTCATTTGGGACGCACATTGAGATACTCCGTAATGTGTACAGATCCAGAACAGACCGTGTGTGTTGTTGTCCTGTTTAATGTCCTCTGCTCGTGGAAGGCCTTCGTCTGTAAAGTGGACATGTTGTAAATCAAGTTGTTGTTTGTCATTGAAAGGCCATGCCCCCTTTTCCCTCCTGTCTTCCCTTCGTCCGTGTTGTCCTGGAGTTACTGGTAAAAGGAAAGCGGGACGGAGATGCTGGAGAATAGCAGCAGGTCCTAACATTACTATTTCGAATCAGTACTGGTTCCAGTCTGTTTCCCAATTAGCGTACTAAAAATTGAATTGGTTGTCATTCGTGGCCCAGGCATCTGTTCCCGCTTCCTAAAAGCTCTCCTTACCCAAGCTAATATTAAGAGGACTGGGGCTGGAGAGAAAATGGTACTGGAAAATAATATAACATTTAAGTTTATTATGTGAAGGAAGGGATTGTACAATGCAAAAAAAAAAGCATCTCGGTGCATATTATGTACAGCACCCTACAGTTAAGAGTAATTGTTCAAATTCCCTTTATAGTAATTGAAGTGTGTGCTTTGATGGTGAGTGGTTTGTTCAACAAATGAAATATCACCATGATTTTGTCAACAAGTGAAGTATCACTATGATTTTGTCGACATGGATACATATTGATTGTTACAAAAGAGGGAGTGGTTTTGATGCCGATTTTGCCACATAGTCATCTGCACATTTTCATTGTACTTTTGAAACTAACTGCTGTTTGACATTGCTATGTCTAATAAAAAAAAAGAATAAAAAAGCTAAATGTGACGTAATCAGGTGTTTTTCACTTTCCGTTGAGGCAAAAGACTTACTGGCTACTGAACAGTCACACTGTACTTGTATGTACATAGTGTTATGTCTCTGCTTCTCTATCTGTATAAAGGCTAAATAAATCAATTACAGATAACTGGGCCAGAACTGAACTCCGTTATACACTGGGATATTGAGAGGTTAAATGAAGTGGGTGGTCTTTCGATGTCACCTCTGTGAGTCTGCTTTTTACACATTTTTTTAAGGTGTCCCAATCAACATGAGCTAATTGTCTCTATTCTACAGTGAACATATTTGTTAGGACTACTTGACCCAAGTATAACTTAACCAAGATTCACAAATCCCCAACTGCAAAGAAATATTACGCATTAAATAGCCCATAAAGGCACCATATTCCCTATTTAGTGTGCCACATTGGTCTGTGTAAAATTAGATTAAGTATATAAAATGTAAGTATACTTTTGCCTCCGCAGTCATTGTCTTTCAATGTCATTACTTGTTGTGTCAAACCTGCCTCAAATCCTCAAGTCTCTACTTGACATTTAATTAGATAAATGCACTTATGCCAGATTAGATTAAAAAGCACAAGTCCTAGTAAAAAGTGAAGCTGCCACTGCTGAAATACTCTGTTTAGCAATTTCTCTTCCCCTGCCTGTCTGCCTGCCTGTCTGCCTGTGACTGCAGCGAGCCAGCTCAGCTCACTTATCCTAATGAGATGCTGACTTTGCGGTGTCACAGGTTGTTTCAGAATTCTTTGTGGCCAACAGAAATTAATGTTAACTAATGTATTGTGTCATCTCAGTTTATTTCATTGTAAACAACCAATATTTTTAAGCCTTTTTACATGAATGGATGCTGCCGTGATTGCATATCGTTCTGAATGATGAGAGAATAATGAAAAGTGACCAATCTAGAGATATATTTATCTCTGGGGGGGGGGTGTCAGGGCACTGACGTAATGTGGAGAGGCCGGGCCCGGGTGCAAGATGTCAGAAGTACTGGCTTCTGATTATGATAACTGAATAGAAACACAAAATTTAAAATAAGAAAATTGATATTTTTATCACAGAGGCCTACCGTCAGCATGTCTTGGGTTAAGATCTTTTTTTGCTTTTACAGTGTTTTTCCTCACAGGGTCTTATGTTTCATTCGGTAGTACATACGTATGGTGGCAACACAATAACTAGTATAATGAAGTGTTCAGAACCATATTATAATCTCCCAATCATAGGAAATATTTGTGGTAGCGCGGTATCCTAGTGCCTAGAACATCTAATCAGTGACCGAAAGGTTGGTAGATCGAATCCCAGAATTGATAAATCTAACCTGGACGAACACCGTTGACCCGCTGCTGACAATAAGAATGTATCCTTAGTTACCTGGTGAAATAACGGTAAAAAATGTGCCTTAAACATGACAGATCACCTGATCTACCATTCCTTTTTGTCAGGCAATAAATAACCTGAAACGCAACCAAAACAAATAGAAAGTCCATCCAACAAAAGGGATTTTTTTTTTATTATTACTTAAGCGAGCGGGGGGAAAAATGTTTAATGTCACAAGCCCCACTATGGTACTTTATGCATTCTGCAATTACCTTATGTAAATTCTGGACTGGAATAATGTGGCTGCCTGCTATTTAAAATGCATAGAATTTCCGTGGAAAATGATCCACTCCCTGCCGCTTGAACCTCGTTAATAATGGCGACAAGCCGGATGACATTTGGAATACTTACACGCTTACTTAGCATTGCCATGCATGCAAACACTTCATATGGTACTCCGCTTCCTGCCTCTTTCTCCCTCTGCCGCACTGTGACAGCCCATTTGCAAAAGGGATAACTTTGAATTAAGTACTCTAGCAAATGAGTTATTTCTTCAAGTGAATGAGTTTTTCTGCAAAAGACATTAGACTAGTAAGTGCTCACTCAATCTTTTGATCGTGCGGAATGTTGTATAAGGGAATAGACAGGAGGGTGTTATGCAGACTGCGTTCCTTTAAACCGGTATGCTCTTGTTCAGGGCACGGTCACAATATGCATGTTTGTGACTGGTGGTATAGTCTTTATTAGCAGGCCCTGATTGGATAACGGCCTTGGGTATACTACACTGCTACTCTTTAGCAGGCACAACGGCGAAGAGATCTCCAAGAAGTCATGTTGTCTCCTCTGTCATGCGCTAACACAGTGTCTGTCTGAGAATACAAACCTACGCTCCCGTGTTCCTTTCAAGATCTTTACTTTAACCTGGGATGAAACACTGAAAGCCTGAGGTGAAGTGCACTGACTCTCATAACCAGCAATGAAATAGGGTTCAGTTCTACCTACTTTGAGCTCCTGGACTAGATCATTATCCAGGCGATAGACTGGAATGTCAGCAAAACAGGAGCTCTATTAAGATCTAAGCATACTAGAACATGCCCCTCCAGAGATAGCGTAACTCATGGCCAGTGATTAACAGAGGAACGCTGAAATCCATTTCACCTAATAATTACCAACATGTTGACTGCCCCACTAGAGTCGACACCAACCTCAATCACTTTCACTCCACCCATAGAAATGGATTCAAGGCCACCGTCCCACATGATTTGCAATGAGCTGAATGTCCGAACGTCTGTTTTCAGAGGAGTCTATCCTGTATACCGCTTTAAGCTCCTTGGTGTCCACGTCGTGAACAATTGAACACACTTGGACAGTTGTGAAGAGAGCAAGTCAGCGCGTCTGAAGGGGCTGAGCAGCTCTGACACGGGCACATAGGCACAGTTTGACGGCTGAACCATCGACGACATGTTGCCAGTCATCTGCATCACTGCTTGGTATGGTAAGCGCAGTGGCCACTATCGCAAGGCGCTTCACGGGGCAGTTCAATTGGCCAAGTTCATCGCTGGGTCATCGACGACCCTCTTCACCTGGCGTTGTCAATGACCCCCATCCACTCAATCCATGAATTATTCTTTATTCTACCGCATGGCAGCCATTCCAGTGCCTCAGGTCTGTAACGCATGTTGGTCAAACACACTTCAAACATACTTCACACATCACACATGTAGCTGCCGTTACAGTGCTCCATCCAGTCCTACAGTGAGGGAAAAAATTATTTGATCCCCTGCTGATTTTGTACGTTTGCCCACTGACAAAGAAATGATCAGTCTATAATTTTAATGGTAGGTTTATTTGAACAGTGAGAGACAGAATAACAAAAAAAATCCCGAAAAACACATGTCAAAAATGTTATAAATTGATTTGCATTTTAATGAGTGAAATAAGTATTCGACCCCTCTGCAAAACATGACTTAGTACTTGGTGGCAAAACCCTTGTTGGCAATCACAGAGGTCAGACGTTTCTTGTAGTTGGCCACCAAGTTTGCACACATCTCAGGAGGGATTTTGCCCCACTCCTCTTTGCAGATCTTCTCCAAGTCATTAAGGTTTCGAGGTTGACGTTTGGCAACTCAAACCTTCATCTCCCTCCACAGACTTTCTATGGGATTAAGGTCTGGAGACTAGCTAGGCCACTCCAGGACCTTAATGTGCTTCTTCTTGAGCCACTCTTTTGTTGCCCTGGCCCATTTTCAATGCCCTGGCTGAGGGAAGGAGGTTCTCACCCAAGATTTGACGGTACATGGCCCCGTCCATCGTCCCTTTGATGCGGTGAAGTTGTCCTGTCCCCTTAGCAGAAAAACACCCCCAAAGCGTAATGTTTCCACCTCCATGTTTGACGGTGGGGATGGTGTTCTTGGGGTCATAGGCAGCATTTCTCCTCCTCCAAACACGGCGAGTTGAGTTGATGCCAAAGAGCTCGATTTTGGTCTCATCTGACCACAACACTTTCGCCCAGTTCTCCTCTGAATCATTCAGATGTTCATTGGCAAACTTCAAACGGGCCTGTACATGTGCTTTCTTGAGCAGGGGGACCTTGCGGCCACTGCAGGATTTCAGTCCTTCACGGTGTAGTGTGTTACCAATTGTTTTCTTGGTGACAATGGTCCCAGCTGCCTTGAGATCATTGACAAGATCCTCCCGTGTAGTTCTGGGCTGATTCCTCACCGTTCTCATGATCATTGCAACTCCATGAGGTGAGATCTTGCATGGAGCCCCAGACCGAGGGAGATTGACAGTTCTTTTGTGTTTCTTCCATCTGCGAATAATCGCACCAACTGTTGTCACCTTGAAGCCCATTCCAGCCTTGTGTAGGTCTACAATCTTGTCCCTGACATCCTTGGACAGTTCTTTGGTCTTGGCCATGGTGGAGAGTTTGGAATCTGATTGATTGTTTGCTTCTCTGGACAGGTGTCTTTTATACAGGTAACAAGCTGAGAATAGGAGCACTGCCTTTAAGAGTGTGCTCCTAATCTCAGCTCGTTACCTGTATAAAAGACACCTGGGAGCCAGAAAACTTTCTGATTGAGAGGGGATCAAATACTAATTTCACTCATTAAAATGCAAATCAATTTATAACATTTTTGACATGCGTTTTTCTGGATTTTGTTGTTATTCTGTCTCTCACTGTTCAAATAATCCTACCATTAAAATTATAGACTGATCATTTCTTTGTCAGTGGGCAAACGTACAAAATCAGCAGGGGATCACTAAAATCCAACATGGTGCAGGTACTCCTTGTAAAACAGCTGAGTGACTGCTATTGCGAAGCGCTAGACAAAATACTGTGAATTTGACTTGCTGTACGAGTCACATCAGTGTGGTGAGCGACCACTGATGCTGGTGACACCCAGCCCACCTCGAAAGGTGATATCCAATTGAAAGGCGGGGGGCAATGCAGGACACTGTGTAGGTCCCGTCTGCCACGTCTTCAGAGACCAACAGAAGGTCCATGATTCTCCGCGCCACTCGCCTTCCCTCCCTCCCACTCCCCCTCTCTCTCCTAGCACCCCGAGACCAGAGCTAATGTTACACAAATGGATGCATGCCGGCCTGTGCCACATGGCTCCCAGTAACTGTCATCCTAACTGGGGCTGGGAGGATAAGGTCGTAGTCAGCCTTAACTGCCCTCTTCGCCGTTATATATCGTTCTGTTAAAGCAGTTAACTTGTCAAATAAAATATCCTCTGAGTCGGTATGAAAATGGTGATTTTATGCTCTTGTCAAACAAATGTCATGGAATTTGGACGGTCGACCTTTATGAAGCATGCCATCTGTCGTTCCTGAAATTCTTAATTTTATATGTATAAATCAGACTGAATATTTCCTCAAGCCAGGGAACAGGAAGAGGGATGAAGAGAATTTGCTTTTGAGCACAGTGATACATTATGCTAATGATTGCCTTTCAGTCACTGGCTGAAAAAAAGCGTGAATATTAAAGGGCCGGTTCTGAAGATTTTGTTGTTTTCTGCATATTTTCACTGGATGGTCAGAATAAGAAATTGTAGAATTGACCCAAAATTTCCTTAAAGGTCTGATTGTAGATTAATGACTGATATCCTGAGTAAAGGATTGTGCAAAGGATTACAGAGGACGCCCCTTTTGTGACAAAAAAATGCCAAGATGCAAATCTGCTCCATTCCATAGGCTCCAGCCTGGCTCCAACTATGTTAAGCTTGGCTGAGGCCCCTTGAGGGTGAGGGTTCTGCATCATCCTATCGGCTAATATAAATATACATATGTGAACATGGGCCAGGGTCACCTCATTTAAATAAATGACAAATAAATACTAAAGGCTATAATGGTACATGTGTTTGTAACTTTATGGTTCACATGTGAACCTAATTTAAAAAATGTTAAAAAAAGAAATAGCTATCTATGTTGTGTTGAATGCCTCTTGAATAAATCTGACTGAGCGGGAACTTGTTTGGATCAGGGGGTGCCGATAATGGTTAAGTGCGGGACTGTGTCTGGAATGGACAGACAATGGGCGCCCATTGGAGGTTGTGACGCGCATCACAATCATGAACAGACGGACAACGTTTGACTGTCAGCAGTAGTGACGCCAATACAACACAGACAACCGGTTGCAGTGTATTTCAGAATCTCGTCAGGGGGTGCTGAGGCCATTAACCCTCTGCAGCACCCTTACTTCCCTCGGCTATGATTGAGCTAACAAAAACAATGCTATTCTGTTTAAATGAGAGCCTTTGTGCATGTCATAATCCAAATTATAATAATTGTTGGTGCTTTTCCAATTGTTCGTGCTGTTTTGTGAGCTGAACTCAACAATGGCAAGTGGTGGTATTGATAAACCAACATTGTAGAATTCACCAGCAACATGATATATTTCCAGTTCGGCAGAATTTTGGGATTCCAGTGGACAAGAAAGGTGTTGATTAAACATTAATTTTATGTTGCCACTGCTTGACAAAAGTAGCATATCGGCTGCAAACACCTCAAACATGTTGACACATCTA
Organism: Esox masquinongy; assembly: GCA_016801175.1. Lineage (NCBI taxonomy): Eukaryota > Metazoa > Chordata > Actinopteri > Esociformes > Esocidae > Esox > Esox masquinongy. Next base: position 31,997 of record JACXGI010001760.1, read on the forward strand.
CGCCAACATCACCCGAGTATCAATATCCCCAGAGTAACACTGACTCGCAACGAAACAACACACAAAACAACATTTTGTCTCCCCAATGCATTCAAGCAGCCCTTAGCATCAGTTTAATCAGGCTAAACCAATTACAAGAGCAATGTGTTTGTGTGTGTATATCGGCAAATATGCACTTGTACACTGTGGTTGCTATAAGATTGCAATACAACTTTTTTGCCATGTTTATATATTGCATTTCATTTTATTTTAGATTGTGCTCTCATCAGGCATTATATATTCCTGGATTGGTGTTGCATCTTTTGCAATGTAATGATACATTTGTGATAGATTGTGATAATGATTAAGTGATAATTCTGCGTTTTTGTGCTGTACCGCAATACATATCGTGGGTTAGGCATATCGCTTCACCCTAATTTGTATGGGAGCGTTTACTGATAAAGTGGGTTCGAATGCATGTAAAGTTTCATACTAGCAGTTCCCTTTTCTAGGGACTACAGACTGACCCAGAAAAAGCTCTCTCTGTCCTGACACTGACAGGCCACCTGCATAAGGAACGGAATTTAAAAAAAACGGAGGTGACATCAATAATAAATGGTTCATAATGGACTTGTTCACATTACCTGCCCGCGGCCCCACACCTCATCCCCTCCATTACCTGAGAGACCAGAGGATGTTCTAGCATCACACGAGGCCAGACGGAAAAACACCAGCAGCATATGGTGCACTTCAACCACTCATGGTGGGTCTCGCTGGGTTTCTCTGGCCCAAATCACACCCTATTCCCTATTTAGTGCATTACTTTTGACCAATCCTTTTGATGTGACCTGTTGGGAATAGGTTGTCATTTTGGACACAGCCTGGGGCGGTTGCCTTGCTGTGGTCTGCTAGTCATGAATTATAAAAATGAGCTAATTGTTTTCTCATTTGGAAATTCAGAAGGCTGTGGCCATTTATTCTCTCCCATTTTTAACAGCGTCTGCGCTGTGGTTTGGCTTCAAACAGGCATATTATTCAACAGGACCTAACGGTGCCTCATTCTGACAAGTTGTCTAAATCAGAGGTGGTCTCCATTTTTATCAAAACAGAGCAGGAGCCAAGAGTAAGAGCGGACCAGAAGTATCAGATCCTATATTAGCGCATACAGAATGTTGTTAAGAGGAGGGAGACCAACCGAAATGGACGTCAAAGAGAAGGGGGTTCTGATCACAGGAGGTTGACAAGACACACACACACACACATCCTACACCACTCCCCCCTAAATGACTGAATTATATGGGTTTCACTTTCAGCCGAGTGTGTTGTTATTAGAGCTGTTGATTGCAGTTAAAACAGCACTGTACCTTTCAATTTAGCCTATGACATCACAGAGTCTAACACTTCCCTTGGTGGTGAAAAACAAGGCTTGCTTGTTACGATATTATAACCTTTCGAACAGTGAAGGCAAAATGGGAAGCTAGCCTAGTTTCTTTAGAGTGCAGTACAGTTGTGTACCTATTAGGGAATAGGGTACAATTCAGGACCATTTGGAACCTAGCCACTCATACCCACTTTCTCAAACCCCAACATGTACTGTACATACCCCTAGCACCCATACATAATGTTTTTTAAATAAATGTTTCTTTTAGGAAATGTAGTAATTTGAACATGTGTTCCTTATTATTTCTATACACTTTCTATTTGGTATTATTGGTTATGTTTTTGAAGGAGACTGGACAGTCACTCTCCTTATTTATTTTTGCAAGGTCAGTATGATTCAGAGGGAGACTGGTGAAGTGTAGACACAGCGGTGAAGGGTGGAGTCAGGTATTGAACTCTGTTCCCTGGCGGGGAGTTGTTGAATGGTAAGCCGAGAGGATTACCACTGAACCACAGCCCTGCACGTTATTACTTTTTTACTCAGACACCCATGACCCTTATAGCCCAGATGCTTCCCACTGATGCCCCTCCCCCATAGCTAAATACCTCGCACTGATGCCCCTCCCCCATAGCTAAATACCTCTCGCTGATGCCCCTCCCCCATAGCTAAATACCTCTCGCTGATGCCCCTCCCCCATAGCTAAATACCTCTCACTGATGCCCCTTCCCTATAGTGAAACACCTCGCACTAATGTATCTCCCATTATAGCCTAGACACCTCCCATGGATGCCCCGCCCCATAGCTAAAAACCTCCCACTAATGCCTCTCCCACAATAGCCTAGACACCTCCCATGGATGCCCCGCCCTATAGCTAAAAACCTCCCACTAATGCCTCTCCCACTATAGCCTAGACACCTCCCGCTGATGCCCCGACCCATAGCTAAACACATCCAATAATGCCCCTCCCACAATTGTCTAAATACCTCCCACTGATGCCCCTTCCCTATAGGTAAACACCTGACACAAGTGATGGCCCTTCACAGACGTTTCGCATATGCTTTCGACTAATGGCATGTCAGCAGCTATTGAGTACTGTGTATGTCTGAGGAACATGTGAGGACAGAACAAAACGTATCTAAGATGAGCATGGATGAAATCTGGCCATTTCAGAGAGATGGTGTTCTGATTCATTTTTACGTCCTCTTATTAAAGCTGGCTACATACTTATACACACAGACGCACACGCATGAACACTAGCAAAGTCCTTTTAACTAATAGCACGTGGATTCCCCTGATGGTGTCAGTGGCTCGGTGTGTCAGTACTAATTAGGCCAAACTGAGGAGCTTTCCTTTAACACTGTCGTGTGTTGGAGAAGAAAGTTGGCTAACAATTAATACAGAGACCCTTGGCCCTGATTCATACACAGCCAGTTACCACAAACAAACCCCAAATAAACCTGATGAGCTCAAAGTTCAAATGGGTTCAGATGGGTAGGATGTTGGATGTGGCTGCTATGTCTGTTCATGCTCTAGTGCAGGGGTATTCATCTCTTACTGTACGAGGTCCACAGTCTACTGTTTTTCTGTTCTACCTTATCAATAATTGCACACACCTGGTGTCTAAGGCCAAGTGTCCCCGATTAGAGGGTTGCATTGAAAAATTTTAGTGGAAATGTCCTCAATGTCCAGATTTGAGTTTGAGCGTTCTGTTGACTCAGTATGGTGGCTTTCGCCCAGGTAAGCTCAATTCTGGTTGTTTTCCGCCCTATGTCTGACTGACTGTTTCGCCCTCGCCTTCATACAGCAGACAAAGCACAATCGGAATATATTCGGACCCCAAAAAAAGTACTTCAATAACATATTCACCTGGCAATCTACTTCAGTCTACCCTGATCTCTGTGCCCCTCCTTGGTACAAAATCAAGCCGATATTGATTCCAGCAGATGCAGAAGCACTTGCTCTCAATTCCCCTTGCATCCTGCTAACCTCTCTCTCCCTCTTTACTTTATCACCCTCTTCTCCTTCTCTCTAGCTCTAAACCACAGGTAGGCTCTTTTCCTCTAAGACTGCGCTGCGCTTCTTGCCCTGCCAGCTCTCTCATAAGCTCATTGCGTGTTGCCTCACTGCCAACGTCTTACTTAATTAGCTCGCACATTTTTACGGGCATAAATTGTTTTTGCATCACTGCCAGGGAACTACGTAGGCAAAGTGGGTCGATCATATATTATGTTGATCCTCCTTGGTTCCAGTAAAACCTATACATTACATTTGAATTTGTCGAAAGGCAGCGCACGAGGATGAAGTATGTTTGGGATATTTGAGCTAGAGCAACCACACATCCTTCTAGGTACCTCGAGTTTTCACTAAATGTTGAACTACTGTATGCTTTGTGCATTCATAATCTGCCGCCACTTTCCTGGGCTAGATAAATTCACAGGTTTACTGGGGCAAAAGCACTTGGGCCCAAGCGGGTGTAAATACACGGCAGAAAAATTACACTACAAAGGTCACAATTTCGGCAGCACACCATCCAAACAAAACAGTTTGTTGCGTTGTGACGATATAATCCATAAAATGGTCTACCTCTCCATGGGTTTTGGAATAACTGTTATGGGTACGGCAATGGCCAGCCAGTCCAGATTTGTATGGAAACTGTCAACTATAGGGTTACATTTCTATTTGGTTTGGTTGGTCAGTTTTTTCTCTATAATTTTAACAATTTACAGATTTGAAAGCAAATGCCTAACACTGAAATGACTAATCTGTCTTGAGAACTAACTTTTTCCCCTCTCGACCACTCATAATGAGCAAACAGTAGTGTTTATGTAAGAAGCTGGTCTCGAGAAATGCTGTGTGTTAGTGTGTTTGGAAAGTTTATTTACGATGTATTTTCATATTTGATGTAACCAGTGGTGAAAGAGGAAAGAGTATGTATTCAGTGCCAGTTTATTAGGCACACCTATCTAGTACCAGGTTAAACATCCCACCAGAGCAGTCGAAACGTGTTAGGGCATGGATTCTAAAATGGTGTCATGATCGTTCCAAAGGAATGTGGGTTCATGCTGACATAATGGCATCACACTGTTCTTGCAGATTTGATGACTTACATTCATGCCGTTTACAGCCCATTCCATCTCATCCCAACGGTGCTCTATTGGACTGAGGTCCAGGGACTTCCCAGCCTTCAGGAAACTGAACTCACCGTCATGTTCTTGGAACTAGTCTGGGACAAAACGATGTGCTTTTTGAAATGGGTTATTAACCTGCAGGAAGTATCCATGTGACAAACGGTATACTGTAGACATAAAGAGATGCACCTGGTCAGGAATAATATAAATATAGTATGTGGATTTACTTTAGTTTATTTCATTGCTTTGTAACCACGTAAGTCAGTTGTGAACTAACTCTCATTTTCAATGACGATCTGTCTGGAGGTATACAATACATGTCAAAAATGAAATTACCCTATATACAGCAAGGCACACATACAGATAGGTTTGATGGTTTCAGCTGGTGCATTGATCAGATAGCTAGATTACTTGTTTTTTAATGGAGTGAGGAGTGATGAAAGAATTTGAATTGTGGCATTCAAATGTTGCTCAGTTGGTAAACTGACATAAGGTGTGCCAGAGAAACATGCCTCGTGCCATTACATTCCCTATGCCATTACCACCACCAGCATGTACTGTTGAAACCAGGTATGATGTCCATGGACCCACTTGCTATTCTTCTTTAACTGAAATACTGAGGTCAGGAGTCACAACAACCCACCCCTACATAAAAGGTTAGAGTCTCTGGAACAAGTGGATTTGTTTAATTTTGCTGTATGGCTTCCACAAGCCGTTCTATCAAGCAAAATGTAAGCTTGGGAGTAGGTGTAAAGTCACCATCATGTGACCTGTGTATGTATAAAACGTGCTATAATGGTTCAAAGTAATGGTTCATCCAATATGGTTGAAAAAACGTTGAAGTGCACAGTATTAATTTAAATAAATAATTAAAAAAATATATATATTGTGTCACTCCAAATACGTCTGGACTTTCTTATAATACTATTAATTTGTGTGTCTCTTCATTGGACTCTTTTTGCATTTAATACCAGGTTGTTGCACTGTTTTGGTCATTTGTGTGATACAGTTGTACATTTGTTTGGTAATTTGTTCTGTAAAAATATTCTCCTAATGTTTTATGTCTTGGCTTTATTATTAAGGGACTATAACAGTAAGCCCAAGGCATATGATTTCTATTTCCAGCCCTGCCACTGTCACATGAAATCACCCACATGGCTTTTATATCCACCCTTCCTCATTCTCATTTTGACTGGAAGGTTCCTAAATTGAATGCTCCACAAATCTTTACGATGGCAACTAATAAGTAAATGCTATGAAATGTCTTGACTGGGGCAGTAAGTCATCACTCCAAAACGGCCTGGGTTAAGGTTTGTCTGTGAGTGATAAAGAACTTTATGGTCACAACAAACTTTTTTCATAAAATCCCACTGACAAACCATCTTTCATTATCAGTCTACTGCAATGCCTTCACATCACCACTAGGGGGTAGTAAAGGACACAGTTTATCCAGCTTCTCTTTTCAATCGACCCAGATCCTGGTTCCTCGGTGCCTGCCTCAGGCTGTGGTGTTGTTTATTCTCCTCGGATTAAGTTCCTCAAACCTCAGTCCTACTCCTCCACTGAGACAGAGACTGTATCCCGAATGACACCCCTTTTCTTATATAGTGCACTACTTTTGACAAGTAGGCCAAGGGTCCCAGGTTAAAATGAGCACACTAAATATAGAACAGAGTGCCATTTAAGACAGAGAGACCTGGCAGCAGTGTTTTCCAGCGCAAGCTAAATCCCTTCTGATGTTGCTTGGTGGATACGCAGCACACCCCCTCGCTGCTCTTTGGTTCAGTTCCTCTGGCTCTCCATGCATTTACATGTAAGTTATCCATATTGATGCCAGGCGATTCATGTGGTGCCAACCTCTAAGGCTTCACAGCGTAGCACGTCCTGTTTCTGCTCACTCACTAACTCCCTCCAGGTAACTCTGCTTAGAGCCTGGGACTCAGGCTTGAATCCCAAATGACATCCTATTCCCTCCATAAGGCTCCGGTCAAAGTGTGTTATAGAGCCCTGGTCAAAATAAGTGCACCGTATGGGGAATAGCATGCTATTTGTGACTGAGACTCCATGGTCTGCCCTGTATCCCGGGGTGGAGGGGTGGGTTTGTGAGGTCCCACTGACACCCTTCTGAGGTAGAGCCCCAGCCTGTGGTAATTGATTTGTCAAACTAGTGCCATCTGGCATGTCACAGAGAGGGAAGGGCTCAAGATCTCCTTCCAGGGAGAGAGATGCCAGGCCATTATGAGGGAACGGGAGAGCAGGGCTAGTTTACACTAAACACACACACAGAGGACACATGCGCTGCATTTGGCTATTACCAGCTCGCTCCCATAGCTGCTGTTGATGGATATTGTGCTACGAGATCCCCCTGTAAATGCCCATTCTGGGAGCTGTCATATAGGATACCAGCTCTTATCAAGATCCCCATAGTACTCCTAACTCCTTCCTGGGACTGTGACATCACTGGGAGGTTGTCATATGGTTGTCCGTGACTTGGAGGGGGGACCAAGAGAGCGTCCAAATAGAAACAAAGGAAGCCCTGAACCCTCAACTTGTCCTTCAGAGGTTATGACTGGTCTTGAGGCTGTGACAGGAGCCACTTGGCCTAATGACAAGAGAGAGAGGGGAGAGAGAGACACTGGGACCCAGACCTACGCCTAAGGTGTATCCATGGACTGGACTTGTTCGCAGACTAAACAACACATAGCTCTAAATTCAGCCATGCCTCTCAGCTATCAGCTAGGAGAGTGGGAGGACGACCGAAACTCAAGATAATGTCATGGTCTGAAACTACAGGTGCTGCTTCAGGGCATAGCTGACACGCTTTGAAAAATTAGCAAAATTCTTTCATATCTAATCAGATAATAAGCGTGTAAGGGAGGGACATGAAATATGTCAGGGAGTATGGCAGGTCTCCATAGCAGCAAGGCAGCCCTCACCCATCCCCCTCCCAGAGGAGCTCACACAGGGCAGGGTTAGAGGTCACAGTCCACAGTGAGAGGGAGAAGACTGGGAGGCAAACGAGGAGACAAAATGTTCCTGTAAGATGGCCCTCAGCAAAGTATTATGTTTGAAATCCACTTGGACAGTTCTCTCCTGTGTGATAATCCTGAGTGATAACGGTTCTGCGAAATTCTGTCCCAACTAGGAGCCCCACCTGTCGAACTGAGCTAATTGATTGCCTAAATTCAACACACCTGGTCTGAATAAAAAACATGAAGCACCGGCGGCTCTCCAGGACCAGTGTTGTCTAACCGTGTTATAGAAACGCGCGCAGTGTGCACAATAGCCAAAGCTTTTAAAGAATGCTGAGAAATGTGTCATGTTGTTTTGTCACCACTAGAGGTCTCTGGGTCGCTGTCTGTACGTCCATCTGTCTGTCTGCTGGGTACAGTGCAGCATGTGATCTGTCTTCAAAGACCACTAAAAGCTTCTTCTGCATTCAGTCAAAAGGATGGGGATTTCAGTATGGGATGGGTACACATGAACACAGCTGAATGGAGAGTAGAAAGATTACTGGAAGCATGTGAAATGGTTCAATCCTGGATACTGTAGCTATGTTTTGTTTTTGCATTACTGTCTCTCAGGCTTTAGTTGGGCCATTGTTTCCAAGCTCCGTTAAAAAACAGGTGCTGAGTCTCACCAGTTGTTCTTGGTCTTAGCAGGACTTTGGGGTTTTGAAAGGGGAGCCAGGCCAACACCTGTCCACATCTCTCACTGCTTTCATGGGATACCACAACCTAGCCTTTAAGGAGAAAAACATATTTTGTACTGTATCTAAAAAACTGTATCTAAAAAACACACACGTGAACGTTTCAGAATGTATGCAAATAATCATCCATTTAATACCCTTGTTAACAGTCCTTCACGGTGACTGTGAGGCATTGGCTCATACGGGGTACCTTGCGGAGAGTGCAGAGGAGATGAGGCGCGAGCATTTGGTTTACCTCAGGGCACAGCTGTGCACGGCTGTCGAGAGGGTCTGATGTCATGTTTAATGGATGTCCGTGGGGATGTGGTGGGGGGAAACGGTGGGGACGAGGAGGAGACGAAACCAGATCCCTGGCCACCTCGGCCTTGCAGCCCAGAGAGGACGACAGCGTGCAGCCAACTGCTGCGTGTATTGTACAGATATGACTTCTCAGCTGGAGAGTGAAAGGTGGACTGAGAGAAGGGTGGAGGGGCTGACAAATATGGTGAATTAATTTTGCTTGATATTTATTGGCTGGCGGAATGTGCCATCCACTCCCTTCTTTATGGCACTGTGGTGGATTACACTGCTGTTAGAACAGCTGAATGATGTCATACTGGAGAGAGGGATTTCTCTCTACTTCCAGTTCGTGTTCTCTTCTTTCGGGGCTCACCACACTTTTTTTTTTTCTTTAAGATATACTGTATTGTCAGGTGTTTTATACTTTATTGGATAAAGGCCGTGGGAGTTTTTGCAGAAAAAAAGTGTGCTGGATTCTAGCTTGATCACCCAAAGCTGTGGACTTGACAAATATTTTTTACAGTATTTCACCTGGTTGTAGAACCCAATCAAATGTACTGTGTGCTAAAAATGACATTCGTAGGCTACTGAATATACAGTCTCTATGTGGCTACGGCAGTTACTTTGTAAATGTCACCTCTTTGTTGTTGTCTGTCCAAAATTATTATCAGTAACTTTTGGATTACCAAAAATGATGGCTTTTGGACTTTTTCTTGATAGGGATTGGGTTTGTACTTGATTTTGTAAAACTCATTTGGTATCCAAGAGTCAGATGATCATTGTTTATGATTGTCCGGTATGAAGGTTTGAGTCAGTTTCACTAACCGATGCTAACCAGCGTTCTCGCAATTGATCTGTTACATTGACTACCAGGCATTGTGCTTACACTAGTTAGCTATTTTGCTAATACAAGAATACATTTTACTTCCTGTTTGCTCTCTTCCAAAGTCCTCAACTCTCTCTTTAAGAGTTGATAGGAGATTAGGATTTTTTGGCTTGCCTTTAGCAATACTGGAGTCCACACAGAACTTCAAACATGACATAACACAGAATCGACATTTAGTCAAACGACTGATTAGGCCTTTTCTAGTCCATCGGCCATGTTCTATTGGTCTCAGTGACAGTTCCTCTAAGTGTTCAAGCCACCAGCTAGTGGCCGCCAGTTAGCAGGATGTATAAACTCTAGCTGCGAAAATCATCAGCAAGCTTGAAGCTAGCTCACTCTTTACTCCCCCGCAGTGAGTTAACATTACTGTATTGAGAAATAGCTGAGTTGCCACACAGTCACCAAAATCTAATTCCTGTTCCAAATATTAGCTTTGTTTTATTTTGCTGGGTATGCAGGGAATATGTTAGCTAGGTAGTAGCTACATAGGTACCTAGCTACAGGTGCATCTAAAAAAATTTGAATATGGTGGAAAAGTTCATTTTTCCATAATTTAAATTAAAAAGTGACACCTTTACATATTCTAGATTCATTACACATAAAGTGAAACATTTCAAGCCTTTTTTGTTTCAATCTTGATGATTACAGCATACAGCTCATGAAAATAAAAAATCCAGTATCTCAAAATATTAGAATTAAAAAAATTACAATACAGAAATGTCAACCCGAGAAGAGCTCTATTAAGCTAATTAACTCAAAACACCTGCAAAGTTTTCATAAGTATGTTCATTTATGCACTCAATACTTGGTCGGGACTCCTTTTGCACAAATTACTGCATCAATGTGGCGTGGCATGGAGGCAATCAGCCTGTGGCACTGCTGAGGTGTTATGGAAGCCCAGGTTGCTTTGATAGTGGCCTTCAGCTCGTCTGTGTTGTTGGGTCTGGTATATCTCATTTTCCTCTTGACAATACTCCATAGATTCTCTATGGGGTTCAGGTCAGGTGAGTTGGCTGGCCAATCAAGCACAGTAATACCATGGGCAGCAAACCAGTTACCAGTCATTTTGGCACTGTGGGCAGGTGTAGAGTCCTGCTGAAAAAGGAAATCAGTATCTCCATAAAGCTTGTCAGCAGATGGAAGCAAAATGCTCTAAAATCTCCTGGTAGACGGCTGCATTGACTCTGAACTTGATAAAACACAGTGGAGCAAGTGGACTTGATAAAACATGGCACCCCAAATCATCACTGACTGTGGAAACTTCACACTGGACTTCAAGCAACTTGGATTCTGTGCCTCTCCACTCTTCCTCTAGACTCTGGGACCTTGATTTCTAAATGAAATGCAACATTTACTTTCATCTGATAGGAGGACTTTGGACCACTGAGCAACAGTCCAGTTTTTTTGACACTAGGAATGCAACACTTGTAGCCCATTTCCTGGACACATCTGTGCATGGAGGCTCTTGATGCACTGACTCCAGCCTTAGTCCACTCCTTGTGAAGCTTCCCCAAGTTCTTGAATTGGCTTTGCTTGAGAATCCTCTCAAGGCTGCGGTCATCCGTGTTGCTTTCCTACCACACTTTTCCCTTCCAGTCAACTCTGCAAACAGCCAGCCCTATTAGCAATGACCTTCTGTGGCTTACCCTCCTCGTGGAGGGTGTCAAGGAGTGTCTTCTGGACAACTGTCAAGCCAGCAGTCTTCTCCATGATTGTGGTTGTGTGTACTGAAGGCTCAGGGAGTCAATTAGCTGATTAGAGCTCTTCTCAGGTCGACATTTCTGTATTGTAAATTTTTTATTCAAAAATGTTGAGATACTGGATTTTTGATTTCCATGAGCTGTAAGCCGTAATAATCGGGATTGAAACAAAAAAAGGCTTGAAATGCTTCACTTTATATGTAATGAATCTAGAATATATGAAGGTGACACTTTTTGATTTAAATTACGGGGGAAAAAAATAACTTTTCCACCATATTCAAATTTTTTGAGACGCACCTGTATGTGAACTGAGAGCAAATGGCTAGTAGCTACGAACAGCCAACTTGCTGATTATTTTGAATGTTGCTGTTTATTTTGAATGTCAAAAATGACAGTGTGGCACAATATAAATATTTCCATCAGAGTTGTATGAAAATTGTTTGTTAAAAGGTTTGTGGTAAAATAAACCATCAACACTGATCATATGAAATGGGCGGGACCTCTCCTCTATACAATATGCACTGAAATGGTCATCGAAACCCAATGTTAGGACATCACAAAGTAGAAAATATGCACAGTTATTTTGTAAAATGACATTAATAATTTTTTTGAACACAGGGATATCAGACTCTATGCCACAGCAGACAAATAAACCAACATGATAATCATTGCCAAAATATTTAATCCAGTTGGTGGTATAGGCATCACAATGTGGACTCAGATCAAGACCCAGACAAATTACGTTACACCCCTCTAAATTACACAACGTCTCAATATGTATTGGTCCATGTTCAAATCTTGTGAAATTAAGTTTCCCAGTAAAAGGCCATGTGTAATTGATGTTCCTTCACCATAGTTTTGGTAATGTTTTTGAAGTTCTTAATTGAACGTTTGAAAAAGTTATGTTTAGCCTCAAACCTCATGCACCAAACATGAAGGAGGGGGCCTATTTGTCTGATACAACGAGGATAGTGAACTAGAAAATGGTGTTTAGGTATTAGTCTTTTGTTTGTACTGTCTTGAAAAGTCTATGGTGATCTGAAATTAAATGCTTAAGAAAACAAGGCATGCCTTCAGTTACACAAGGAGAGAAAACTATGTAAACCATTTGTAACAAAATTAAAAGCATGTGCCACACAGAATTGGTACGTTCAAAGAGATCTCCAAAAATTAGAGGTGTGTTGCACAACAAACACCATGCCTGATTGGCATTTAAATCAAGATCTTTGCTTTCATCCATTTTCAAAGCAGATGGGCGATTTTTTCTTTCAAGGTATCCGTAACTGAATAGCGTGAAGCCGTTCACACAAATCAGTAAGTGTAATTGTCTTAGTGTTAAGCAAGTGCTGATAAACAAGTTTTAGTTCATATTGTGCCACACCTTCCAAAATGTCGTGCATTATATCCACTGCGAAGTTGTCACAAATATGGTAATTGTAAGTGTATTAAACAAGCAGTCTCTCTTCAGACCAAAAGTAGATGACAGTTGCTGATTATCTCTTAGAGTATCACAGTGTTCAGAATGAAGTTCTTTAGAACGAAACACAACACCAGCTTGATCTTCAGAAAAAATATTCTGAAAAGCATCCCTTTCTGCTAAACAAAAATGACAACAGTATGTTGCACTGAATGATTCAACATATCTCATATCTCATATCAAATTATGCAGCGCAATGTTGTCTCCTGTAATCTGTACAACACTTCCTTTCAATGGGGTATCAGATACTGGGGTAGAAACACCATCATTTTCCAAACATTTCAAATCATCCACTAGAGGCTTAACAATGGCATCAAACCCGTATTTCTTAATGTCATCTGTATGAAAAAGCAAAATAAATTGAATGTTCATCAACACAGAATTATATTTTGGAGGAAGATTTCTCAAAATAAAATACATGCAACCAAGTTTGTGGATTCCTTTTTTGGACCCCAAAGGATTAGCCGTCTCAAAGTCATCGTAGTACAGTTGAAGCTGTAAAGCATTCTTCTCTAAAGCAAATAACCTGTTACTTTTGACATATTCACCATCACAAATATCTTCAAAAAATTCACATTTCTTTTGTTTTCTGAAAAGCCTCCAAGATTTCTTTGTTTCTGAACATTGACTGAATAGTTTTGAGGACAGGCACATAAATGAACTTATCTGTAACAGGAATCTGTCTGTATATCCCAGTTGTTCTGTCACGTCTAGTATCAAATCTAACACCTAAAACATATTCTATAGGTTGGACAATATGCCACTTATCTTCATAGTATCTTTGCCGTTTAGCTTCTGTATTAAATTTTGTCAATGGATTTTCAATGGAACAGAAAGCTCTGTCAACAGTCTCATGAAGCTCTGATGGAATGTTACTGAAAACGGCCTCCTTCGTTTTGGTTTGCATGTCAGCATCCAATTCCTCAATTGACTCAACTACGGCCTGAACTGTGCTATGAGCTACTTTTGAAGCTTGTAACTGTGCAACTACAGATGCACACATATCATTCAAGTTAATCTCAGTTCCAGAGGAGCACTTCTTCATCAATTCTCCACTTTCATCCTCATTACTCAATGCCAAATCATTGCCAAAAGTATGTGGAACAGAAGCACGACTATCACATCCACTGTGTGACTCGGAAAGACCCTCACTCTCGTTTCTACCGCCATCCATCTCACAAGAATTGGAAGAAACCATGAATTGTCCATGAATTTGAACTAAATGCTTTTTAAATCCAGAGTAAGTTCCAAAGACTGATGTGCATCTAGCCTCTGCACAATGCAAACGCAAAAATCTTCCTGGATATAAGCCATGATGAAACTTTGAAAAATTGAATATGAATTAGGATGTAAGGTTTTACAAACAAAACATGTAAACATGACTGAAGAACAGTGTATTAGTTTGTCAGATTAAGATACCTGGCCCTTAGTTCCCTCTCTCTTGGCTTTTCTTTTGTTTTTACCAACATCAATGTTGTAAACTGCTGTTTGGATAAAGGTGTAAAACCCATCCATTGCCTCGCTGTACGATGTTCCGAATACAAAATGTGTTTTAAATAGCTCGTCAAATGCTGCAATTGATGTGTGTGCTCGGCATGGAATTGCCTTTTTGTCCATGATGACTTAGTACTTCTGGATCTTGTTTTTTTGTGTGCCGATGCAAAGCAGGAAGGGCTGAGAAGGTTCCAGACTGGATAAGAAGATTGAAATGATTGCACCAACCTGCAAAGTAAAAAAAAAAAACATAAAAAGCTATTAATCTCTTGTAAAAAGGAGACCAGTGCGCACTAGCATTTTTGAAACTTTCCATTAAGAACAGTTTTGTTTAAACTATTTTAGCACTTTCTCCATTCTAAACACTAATATTCCCATTTATTGCATACAAATATCTCCCTGCACTATGACTCGTGTTCAAAACACAACAAATTACAACTGACACTTCGTAATCTGCGTGGTATGTTCTCTGTTGACATCAAACACAAACGGCTATCAAGTTAGGTTAGGACCAGAAATATTACAGGAATCAGAAATTTGTTAAAATGTTCACACAACATTTAAATAGATCACATAGAAAGGATACACTGCCACCACGCAATGGAAATGAAAGTGTAGCTTTGGATAGCAAGTGTGAATTGTTAAGAATACAGTGCTTTCTTATGAAAATGCACAATTTGTCATATTCTGCAACTGTTTTTTCTCTGAGAATGCAGCACTTTAAGATGTGTTGTTAAGAAAAACTGTTAACATTAAGAACTTACCTGCAGATACCTCACCAAGTCCTCTGCCTGAAGGGCACTGATTTTTGCAGACTTTTTGTGACCTTTTGATGTTGGAGGAATGAGATGCAGCAGCAAGCAGAGTGAAGCAATATCACAGTCCCATCCTAAACAGTTAGTGTTATAAGTATAGTGTCATAAGTATTAAACTGACATGGTAAAATCTCAAAATAACGGAACTTACCACCATCACCATCACCTTGTGCAGACCGTATTAGCGCCTCAACATGGAGACAGGGTCCTAGCCTTTTGGCTTCTTTGATGATGTGTGGTCTGAAAAATGTTGGCCATCTGGCTAAGAACTTCCCGGATGTCTCCTCTCCGAAAAGCTTCAGGACGTCCTGCTCAATCTAACATCAAATGATATGACATACATACTTGTCAGATGTTAAACTTTTCTACCCAAGTTTATTCCCACACCATGATTTACGTCATGAAATTAACCAGTTCCTTAAGCAATGATAATACATTAGTAAAAGCAGTTGTGTGCCATGGTGGGCGTGTTAAGCCTTCAGAAATGCTTCTACATCATTAAATCACATTTTACAATTTTTTAAACTTAGTTAAGAGTTCACAAATAAATGTCCACTCACAAGGCCAGTTATGTCAAGAAATCTGGGGAAAGTGTCCAGGACCTCCACAGACTTGTCAGGATCATGGACCAGTTTCTGCCTGTGTTCAAAAGTGGCCTTCATTTTCTCTGCAACTAGTGCTTCATCAGAGCAATGATTCATCACAGCTATTACTTCTTCACACTCATTATCAGTCAGTTGTTGTATGGCAGTAGCTGAGCCTCTTACAGCTTTTGGACCACCATTGCACTGTTCATCTGCTACCCGAGAACTAGACTGATCAGATAAACTTTGTTGCACAGTCTTAAGATGCCAAGAAAGGTACCCGGAACCCGACGCTGGATCAAAGAAGTGTTCCTGTGGAAAGTAAAAAATATAGATAACTGGTAGCATTCATTTAATCGTTTTGACAAAGCTTTAATAACTGCAGTCCACATTAACAAACTTACATATCCATGCTTCACCAATGGGTCCTCTAGGTATGGGAACAAGGCCACAATACCTTGGGCATAGTTGATTCGTACAGCCTGCGGAGGAATCCGTCTGAAATGATAATAAAACATTCTGTTTGGGGGTTACTTTTCAAAACATTAAATAAGTAAATGAAGTGCAGAATAAAACTGTGCAAGTAACAATAAATCTAAAATAATAAACAAGCATAACACAAAAAAATAGTACTACATCTGTAGGAACATCAGAAATGCATTGGACCATCATATGCCCCTTGAAACATACCCATGCACCTCCACCATATCAGTAACCAACATATTCACAAGCTGTCATCTGGTTCCATCTGACAGTGACTTTGTTTTTTGGTACTCCTGAAAGATTTTCTCCCCCCCTGGCTTTCTTTGAAGAACTTCAGTGACCATCTGTGCATATGGAACAAAAAAGCATGCATACCTGAAAGAGATTCACTCGGCAACCCAGCCTGACGTCAAACAGCCATTTGATTAAGTGCTAATCAGAATTAAGACTACCAGAAAAGGTGATCTTAGAACTTGCACAACCAATTTTACAATAAACAAACACTCATTTACACGTAAGGTGTATTTGCCTATCAAATCTAATAAATGCTTACATTTTTGGCTGCTTCTTTGCTCCTTTGGTCATCTTTTCTTATTTTCTTGCTTGGGTTCTCACCCTGGCTTTCATCCAGCACGACTGCGGAGGCATCTGAAGGGTATGATCCTTCGGAGCACACTGATACATCCTCAAAATCTTTAAAAAAATATATTTTTGCTTAAATCACCCCATCTCATCTCATCCGCTTATCCGGTATCGGGTCGCGGGGGCAGCAGCTCCAGCAGGGGACCCCAACCTTCCCTTTCCCGAGCCACATTTGCCAGCTCTGACTGGGGGATCCCAAGGCGTTCCCAGGCCAGTGTCGAAATATAATCTCTCCACCTAGTCCTGGGCCTACCCCGAGGTCTCCTCCTAGCTGGACGTGCCTGGAACACCTCCCTATGGAGACGTCCTGGGGGCATCCTTACCAGATGCCCGAACCACCTCAACTGGCTCCTTTCGATGCAAAGGAGCTGTACTCCGAGTTCCTCACGGATGACTCAGCTTCTCACCCTATCTCTAAGGGAGACGCCAGCCACCCTTCTGAGAAAACCCATTTCAGCCCCTTGAACTCGCGATCTAGTTCTTTCGGTCATGACCCAGCCTTCATGACCATAGGTGAGGGTAGGAACGAAAATTGACCGGTATATCGAGAGCTTTGCCTTCCGGCAAAGCTTCCCCCGCTGCTCCGATTCTCCGGCCAATCTCCCGCTCCATTGTCCCCTCACTCGCAAACAAGACCCCGAGATACTTGAACTCCTTTACTTGGGGTAACGCCTCATTCCCTACCCGGAGGAGGCACTCTATCGGTTTCCTGCTGAGAACCATGGCCTCAGATTTAGAGGTGCTAATCCTCATCCCAACCGCTTCGCACTCGGCTGGAAACCGGTCCAGTGAGTGCTGAAGGTCACAGACCGATGATGCCATCAGGACCACATCATCCGCAAAAAGCAGCGATGAGATCCCCAGCCCACTGAACTGCAACCCCTCCCCACCCCGACTACGGCTCGATATCCTGTCCATGAAAGTTACAAACAGGATTGGTGACAAAGCGCAGCCCTGGCGGAGGCCAACCCCCACCTGGAACAAGTCCGACTTACTACCGAGAACCCAAACACAGCTCTCACTTTGAATGTACAGGGATTGGATAGCCCTCAGAAGGGACGAACTCACCCCATACTCCCGCAGCACCTCCCACAGTATCTCCCAGGGGACCCGGTCATACGCCTTCTCCAGATCCACAAAACACATGTAGACTAGATGGGGATATTCCCAGGCCCCTCCAGGATCCTTGCAAGAGTAAAGAGCTGGTCGGTTGTTCCGCGACCAGGACGGAATCCGCATTGTTCCTCTTCAATCTGAGGTTCGACTATCTGCCGAACCCTCCTTTCCAGTACCTTTGAGTAGACTTTCCCAGGGAGGCTGAGAAATGTGATACCCCTGTAATTGGCACACACCCTCTGGTCCCCCTTTTTGAACAGGGGAACCACCACCCTGGTCCGCCACTCCTTTGGCACTGTCCCCGACCCCCACACAATGTTGAAGAGGCGTGTCATCCAAGATATCCCCTCCACACTCAAAGCTTTCAACATTTCTGGACGGATCTCGTCAATCCCCGGAGCTTTGCCACTGTGGAGTTGTTTGACTACCTCAGTGACTTCTGCCAAGAAGATTGACGATGTTTCCCCATCAGCCTCCAGCTCTGCCTCCACTATAGAGTGTGTGTTAGTGGGATTTAGGAGTTCCTCAAAGTGTTCCTTCCATCGCCCAATTACCTCCTCAGTTGAGGTCAACAGTGTCCCATCCTTACTGTACACAGCTTGGATGGTTCCCCGTTTTGAACATCGACCACTCAGGTTCAATGCCCCCAACCTCCACAGGGATGCCAGAAAAGCTCCGCCGGAGGTGTGAGTTGAAGATCTTTTGGACGGGGGCCTCCTCCAGACGTTCCCAGTTCACCAGCACTACCCGTTTGGGCTTTCCCGGTCTGTCCAGAGTCTTCTCCCACCCCCTGACCCAACTCACCACCAGATGATCGGTTGACAGCTCTGCCCCTACCTTTACCCGTGTGTCCAAAACATGCGGCCTCAGATCCGATGACACGATCACAAAATTAATCATCGACCTTCGGCCTAGGGTGCTCTGGTACCACGTACACTTATGAGCATCCCTATGTTCGAACATGGTGTTCGTTATAGATAATCCATGACTAGCACAGAACTCTAACAACAAACGACCACTCGAGTTCAGATCAGGGAGGCCGTTCCTCCCTATCACGCCTCTCCAGGTGTCTCCATCATTGCTCACGTGCGCGTTGCTTTTCGGGCTATGCCCGACCGGGTTCCGTGGCAAACCCGGCCACCAGGCGCTCGCCGGCGAGCCCTCCCTCTGGGCCTGGCTCGAGACGGGGGCCCCGAGCTTCCTCCGGGCAGGGTAATTCCTCCTCTTCCTCGCTTGTGCATAGGTTTTTTTTTTTAAATCACCCCAATGAACAAAAACTGTAATGTTGATCATTAAAACTTACACCTACAGAAATCTGAAATATGACATGTCTGTGCATCAGTTTACAATTATTTACCATCATTCAAATAGACCTTCAACAAATCCTCCCCTTTATTCAACAGTTCGGAAAAGATGTCCGGGTCCACTTCTGTTCCCGAGGAATCTTTGTAAATGATGTGTCAGGGGGCGAAGCCAGCTATGTAAACTCTAACATTGATTGATCCCGCAAAAGGTGTTCAGTTGGTAGAATATTCCTATTTGTTTTCCAATGCCTCTTAATATGAAAGTAATCTAAAAGTAATCAGATTACGTTACTGAGTTTGAGTAATCAAAAAGTTACGTTACTGATTACAAATGTGGACAGGTAACTTGTAACTGTAACGGCTTACATTTTAAAAGTAACCTACCCAACCCTGCTTATAACTTTTAAATGTACACAAACAAATTGCATATAATCGGCTCCCATCGTTCACCAAAATAAGCCGTTCAAAAATAGTTATTCATTAGCGAATGACCCATCATTAGCACATTAACGTTATGTTACGTAAACAGAGCCAAGATCGTACTATAGGGAAATTCATGCTGGCTCACTGGAAAGATTCAGCTACAAGGATCAAAACTAAATGTCATTAGAACACCTCAAGTAACACAATTTCGCTAGCCCCATCGATTCACCAACCTTGGTCTCCCGAATCCGCCACTGAATCAAGAATGCAGGATGCTCTGTTATTTCAAACTTGTCCTATCAAAAACATTGAAAAGGGGAAGTTAACGTTGGTACCTCTAGACTAAAAAAACAAAAGAGCTTAAATGTTATTGACCTGTTTTCCAACGTAATAAATATTGTCGAATATTTCCAATTTTGCCAAAGTCATATTATTCCGTTAACTACCAAAGCAGTGACAGAACCCACTCCCCTCCCCCATTCCAATGTTAAAATAAAATTATTTTTAACCAGTTTTGTTAATGGAGTTTCATTTATTTAATTCATTTATTCAAACATTATCTGTACTTTTTAAATCAATTGGTCAGAAATAACAAGAAAACGAGCATATTTCTGTCATAAGGTAACTCATTGCCTATTACTACTGTATGCTGACCGATCATGCTTACCAACATCATTGTGCATAGTCACCCCCCCCACGAAAGGCTCATTCTGAGCCATTCATTTCCAACTTAGTTTAAATAAAACCCACTTAAAGACGGACACCGACCTAACTAAAGTGTGTGCATAAATTAAAAAAAATATACATGCAAGAAAGTTCAGAGTCGTTTAACCTTGAATGGCCTTATCGATCATATTGATCGTTGCAAGTTGAGCTAGCTATACCGCTAAGTCCGGACTGTAATATTGGTAACTTACTAACAAAGAGGTAACTGGCGTTAAAAAATTTAAGTCTTTAGTCGATAGCAGACTGACTGTTAAAGAGAACCATTACTGGTACATATTTTTTTAATTAGAAACTTGAGCACTTACCATGTGCTTTCACTCCAGGAAAAATGGCGGTCTGCTTCTTGGCAAAATCCAGAAATTCTTGAAAGCGTAAGATGCGTAAAGGGGGCGTGGTTTCACAACTCTTTGGAAGTTGAATCTCCCAACACCTCTGAAAGATACCAACTCTCTTACTCGATTGATTCCTATAGTGTTAAAACAAAACCTGTAGAGTGTAAATTCAACTCTTTGTTAAAAAATTTAGCTTAACTCCTGAAAATCAACTCTGAGGATTTTGCTGTGTGTATATTAATAAGTAGACTACTTAATTTAAGGACATTTTGATTTTATTGTCCTTTTCTCATTCTTTGGTATCAACATTTTCTAGTGACATTTTACTGAATATCAGCATTAAATATCGGCCATCAGCCACACTGATCAAAAATCTGTATGGGCATCGGCCCTAAAAAAATCCATATTGGTCGTTCTCTAATAGATATGCACAAAGACAGAACTGAAAACTAGAAGACAAGGATCCATCAAAAACATTTTCTGGGTAATCGTGATGGCATCTGACTTGTAGCTGGAAGAAACTTAAACTTAACCCTTTATTCAATGGTGAATTAAATGTCATTGAGAAAACAAAAGCATCATAGTGTATTTTTGTTTTTTTTTGCTGCAAAACCCTTGCTGTAATTGCAAGCAATCCAAAAAGCATCTAGTCTTCAAAAAGATTCTGTAATCTGAATACAATCTGAATTTTTACTCATTATTTTCTTTGTAATCAGATTAGATTTCTCCCCAAACCAGGGAATAGATTAAATTTGTACAGGTAACTTTTGATTACAGTTCTAATTATTTGATGATATGGATCACTTACATGGAATCAGTTACTCCAAACCCTGCAAATGGGTCATTCTATTGAAACACGCACATCTTTTTGGAGTACAAGAGTGAAAGTAGCGCTTGATAATTGTGTTGAAGTGGTGGATGTGAGGAGAACAGAGGATGGGTTGAATGCAGAACGGGCCTGGTTGGAGGAGGTGGTGAGGAGAGAAATCAGGGAGCAGATGTACGTTTGGAGGGAGAGATGAGAGATGGAGAGGTCGGGGGAACAGGAGCCATTAGGAGATAAAAGGGGTGCGTTTCCCCTCCTGCTGTCCAATGGTCACCATGAAGGCCATAATACTCCCTATGGGCCAGCTGGGGTGGGTGTGGTTGTGTGTAACAAGGGCCTACTCTAGCCTTTCACCTTGAGGAAAACAAAAAAATGTGTCCACTTTCTTGACTGCTTAGAGAAAAATGTTAGCTTTAAATGTTGATCATTTCTGTTCCTTTTCTTTGCATGTGGCCATATTCTCTTTGCCATATTCTGAAAAGTCAACACAGTTGATTTTGAAAATATGACTGATCATGCAAAAAAACTGTCTTATTTAAGGAAAGTGATCATATGAAGCCATTCATTATCACAGTTGTTTGGCTCCTTTTTAAATCATAATGATAACAGAAATCACCCAAATGGCCCTGATCAAAAGTTTACATACCCTTGACTGTTTGGCCTTGTTACAGACACACAAGGTGACACACACAGGTGAAAATGGCAATTAAAGTTGATTTTCCCACACCTGTGGCTTTTTAATTTGCAATTAGTGTCTGTGTATAAATAGTCAATGAGTTTGTTAGCTCTCACGTGGATGCACTGAGCAGGCTAGATACTGAGTCATGGGGAGCAGAAAATAAATGTCAAAAGACCTGCGTAATAAGGTAAAGGAACTTTATAAAAATGGAAAAGGATATAAAAAGATCCAAAGCCTTGCAAATGCCAGTCAGTACTGTTCAATCACTTATTAAGAAGTGGAAAATTCGAGGATCTCTTGATACCAAGCCAAGTTCAGAAAGATTTCAGCCAAAACTGCCAGAAGAATTGTTCGGGACACAAAGAAAAACCCACAGGTAACCTCAGGAGAAATACAGGCTGCTCTGGAAAAAGATGGTGTGGTTGTTTCAAGGAGCACTATACGACGATACTTGAACAAAAATGAGCTGCACGGTCGAGTTGCCAGAAAGAAGCCTTTACTGTGCCAATGCCACAAAAAGGCCTGGTTACAATATGCCCTACAACACCTTGACACAACTCACAGCTTCTGGCACACTGTAATTTGGAGTGACGAGACCAAAAGAGCTGTATGGTCACAACCCTAAGCGCTATGTTTGGAGAGGGGTCAACAAGGCCTATAGTGAACAGAATATCATCCCCACTGTGAAGCATGGTGGTGGCTCACTGAGGTTGTGGGGGTGTGTGAGCTCTAAAGGCACGGGGAATCTTGTGAAAATTGATGGCAAGATGAATGCAGTATGTTATCAGAAAATAGTGACAGACAATTTGCATTCTTGTGCACGAAAGCTGCGCATGGGACGCTCTTGGACTTTCCAGCATGACAATGACCCTAAGCACAAGGCCAGGTTGACCCTCCAGTGGTTACTGCAGAAAAAGGTGAAGGTCCTGGAGTGGCCATCACAATCTCCTGACCTTAATATCATCAAGCCACTCTGGGGAGATCTCAAACGTGCGGTTCATGCAAGACGACCAAAGACTTTGCATGGCCTGGAGGCATTTTGCCAAGACGAATGGGCAGCTATTCCACCTGCAAGAATTTGGGACCTCATAGACAACTATTATAAAAGACTGTACGCTGTCATTGATGCTAAAGGGGGCAATACACAGTATTAAGAACTAAGGGTATGCAGACTTTTTAACAGGGGTCAGTTAAATATTTTTCTTGGTTGCCATGTTTTGTTTTATGATTGTGGAATTCTGTTATGATCTACAGTTGAATGTGAATCCCATACGAAATAAAAAACATGTTTTGTCTGCTCACTCATTTTTTCTCCACAAATGGTACATATATTACCAATTCTCCAGGGGTATGCAAACTTTTGAGCACAACTGTATTGTATCTGATGGAGACTGACTTTGACATAGTCAAATTAGTCTCTCCTGTATGTTTGAGAGCATGTGCAGTCAGTGACTACTTGGTATTTGGCCATGATTACTACTACTACTAGTTAAGATAGCTAATTAGATGAACTGCTACGTTATCAGCTAGTTTAAGTGGCTCAAACAACCAAAGAAAAACTGCTGATGCACAAGCACATTTCCAAAGTGCACTATTCTTACTCTTAAAGTTAGTTGAGAGTGGGGGAGACCCCCTAGTGGTCTGGCTTATGTCTGGAGCCGGTGCTGGGGTGCATACAGAAGTGCTGGTGTGTCTGTGCGTGTAGGCGTGTAAAGAGATGGAGAAGGAACCTGCACCTTTGTGTATGTGTTAGGCAGGAGAACAGAATTACAGGGGCAGAGCGTCTCCATCTGCGTGAATCAATGTCTGCTTTCCCACTTAATGGATGGACTCTGGTTCTCCTCCTTTGAAATGAGCACCCTCACATGTGCGCCTTTTTCCTTTCTCCCGCCGCCGTACGAAAACCTAAATATGGAAACTATGATTGGAAATTGTTTAGACAACCTGAAATGGTTTATCCTGAGGCTCAGCCTTTTCAAACAGAGCTCCCAGATCAAAGCGCAGGCAACATGAATCATACAGTATTTCTGTAAAGAAACGATCCCTATTCCTCCCCCTCTGACATACAGAGCCACAAACAAGAATGCAAAAACGGAGAAGGAAACAGTACAACGTGATAAAGTTGAATATGAGGGAACGCCCGATCCCCGGTGAAAACTCTTGATCATTAGAGATGATATTGCCCTATCTCTCTCCTCACTAGAGACCGATAGTACATCGGTGTACTTTCAGCAGCACTCCTAACTGCGCATCCCAAATGCCATGCTATTCCACATGAAGTGCGCTACCAGTTGTGGACAAAGTAGTCCACTAAAAAGGGAATAGTGTACATTTTGGCCTGTTCTGGCAATTGTTTTGGGGCCAACAGGACTCTGCCTCATGGAAGACATTCCTCACTCACACCCATTGCTCCCCTGTTGCCAGTGGCATCTATCAGTGGTATAGCTCCTTTGCTACAGCACGGAACTGATTCAGAGGCTTGATGGCCTGGTTAAGAGAACATTTGCAATTGCATCACTCTTCTGTTTCTTTCCTCCTTATGTTCCCCAGAACAGTCACAGGAGAAATAGTCGTCACATGGACAATTGCGGAAAATGTCTTTGATCTTTTCATTCTGTAAAGGTACACCTCATGTGCTAGTCCAAAATAATACTATAGTCTACCCTGTAATACTCAACCATCTTCATCGACTATGTTTCCAAACTAAGGCATCTATGATTTTTTTTTTTGTGGGGTGGGGGAATTCAACCTTAAGAATTTTAAGCTTTAAGACATTCACAATTTTTCCACCAGCACTGTCATGACACCTCCACCCTTGTTCTCTTTGGAGGGTACATATGGGCAGGAGGAGAGTGAAGAGGGTAAAAGAGACCGGGAGAGAGAAGAATAGAAACAGGGCAGACCTGTGATTTCTCTATCTACCAGTGAGTCTCTCTCTCACACTCTCTCTCTCTTCTCTCCTTTCAAAATCACTTTGATCAGACCATTAACATTCCCCCAGAATCATTTTGCCCTGTCCCTTCCTGCATCACCAAAACTTAAAGGGAGAGAAGAGTGAACTAACAAAACGGTGTGTCACTTAGACCTTCAATTATTAATCAGTACAAGAGGGCAGAAACATGTGGCGAAGGATAGAGCTGGATCTTCACTTACTGTCACTGTAAACCTTAACCCCACCACATCCTCCTCACCTTCTACACTCAGAAAGAAACAAAATAATGTTCTAGAAGGCTTCTTCGGCTGTCCCCGTCAGCTAACCCTGTTTTTTGATTCCTGGTAGAAAATGTAGGAATATTGTGTAACCATAACAAGGGGATTTCTGAAGAATTCTTCTAAGATTTCGATTCCTCTGACCTGTCGGTGAGTCACAGACCAGACCAGCTGAAGAACCACTCCCAGTTTGTTCTCCACCCTGCTCCTCCCATCTCCCTCCATTCTCCTTGCTCCTCTCTAGGAGTGTTCAGGTACCATTTTAAAAAAAAACTCATCCATAAACCCTATACCTAAGCAAATGTTTCGGAGTAGCCAAGCTGTAATGGCGATGTTGACGACGGCGCTGTCTGCGATGATGTCATCGGTCATGACGTCAGCCTTACGTACGGTCAGTGCGGTGTTCCGGCACACAGGGGTGATGTCAGTGTGTAATGTCATCATCAGTCAGGCATTACAGGGCACAGTGGGACTCATTATTTCCCCTATTAGACATGTTACGAAGCAGGGAAATATGACCAAAAACCTGACACCAAATTCACCTCAGCTTACACTTTGCAGGCACCACACATTCCCCTGTTGCACACAGCGTCTCGACACTCCCGACATCAAAATGTTACTAAAGGGTTCTTTGGCTGTCCCTTGAGGAGAACACCTTTGTTCTTCGTACAGTCGTCAGGGAGAACTTGTTTGGGTTCCAACTAGAATGCTTTTGGGTTCCATGTAGTACCCAGAAAACCTTATGTTGGGTTTCATCTGGTACCCATGAAATTTAATATTAGTTCCATACAGTACCCAGGAAACCGAGGAAACCTTATGTTTATGAGTGCTTATTTGGGATGCTGAAAGTGTCACTGCTCCAACTGAAACAGCTTGGATTGTAGCAGGCAACAAAGGAGTGTCCCTTACACTGTCTCCTCACAGCTAGCTTGTTGTTATTGCTGAGCCTTTGGGATCCATGACTAACTTGCATCGATCCTTGGCAGGTATGCAGACGCCCATAGACACACACACACACACACACACACACACACACACACACACACACACTGTTTCAAGTTTGTTCCAAATCATAGACAGGCTATCATCAATAGAATCACTGGGTAATGACATTTTCTGCGAGGGTGTGTTTGTGTCTTCATGCACAAATGCAGCTAAGTCAGCCCCTTCCTCCCCTTGTGTTCCACAGCCGTTCCTCTGTGCTATGCCTCATTTGCTTCAAGGGGCTGATTAAATATTGAAAGTATGGAGTACATTCCCTGGGATCAGGTGTAACACACTGCTGTAATCTTAGATAACTGAGCTGCACTGTGCTGTGAAGAGCAGTAATTACACAGGAGTTAACCGTCTGAAAGAGAAAGGGTCCGCGGCACTCAGAGTGCTGTTTTACACCCACCTTTGTTCTTCTCTCACTCTCTCTCTCCCTTGCCCCTCCCTCTCACACACAAACACACACACACACACACACTTTGATACTACCAACCTTACTTTCCAGTTCTGCTCTGTTGTTTCCGCCCTACATCTCCTTGCTTGGCCCTCCGTTAGCCGTGGCAACCTAGCGGGGAGATAAAGAATATCATTTTAAATCGATATGTAAATCACACTGTGCCACTGAATGCATTCAGATGCGGCGAGATGACGTTGAATTGTTTACGGTATCTGGTTCGATAAGGTTTAGAGTGCGCTGTATACTCTCCACAATGACACGCACTTGTTGCCAGGTAAGCACGGGACAGAGAAGGAGTAGGATGCACTAATCGTCCTCCTAAATACCTCCATAGGGACAGATAATGAAGGGTAAAAGCAGTCTGTGCTCGTAAACACCTCCATAAGTCTGACACTCCAGTGAGAATACTAGTGGAGTCTTGTCCATGTACGAGAAGCTTCTGCAAGACAACCTTTTAAAAATGTCTTACGTAGGAACTAAATGGATTACTTCTTACAAGGGAAATACATTTGCTTTAAGGTCTTTTTAAAACCTCGTCATATCTCTACCCTGCTTTTAAAGCACACAGCATCGTTTCTGTAGCTAATCTGACATAATCTGACCTACTCCCAACCTGAATTCCCCTCCTGCGATGAGGACTATACATCCTCTCTGACAATGGTCTGGCTCTGGATTCAGTGTGGCATGATGACATGTCTTTGAGAGGATTTGGTTATCTCACAACATGGCCAAATACAACACAACATGGCGTCTGTAGACACACAAAGAGGTGACATGCTATCTTAATTGAAGGCAAATGCCTGAGTTTAAGCTCCTATTACCCAGTGAGTTTAAACCCCAGAACAAAGCCTCCTGACTGAATGTATTAATGGTTTAACAACCCCTCCCTCAATTCTACCCATCACACAGCATCATGTTGGGAGTTTGTGAGAGGAATAACCTGCTGGCTGAGTGCATGTTTCTGCTGGGTTCTTAAACCGACAGACCAACAGACAGTACATTATGTAAGAGGTTTCGGCTTCACAGTTTTCTTTGCATGTTCAGAAATGGAAGGTAACTTTCTAAATGCAAGCTGTTAAAGTTACTTGTTACCTGTCCAAAATCGTAACCTGACTTTTGGATTACCAACAAATTGACTAGTTTGACATGGTTTGCTTTTTCCATTTGTAACATTTGAAATGTTGACTCGGGTGTTGAATTGAGTCGTCAATCAATTAATGTATTTTATAAAGCCCTTTGTACAATAGCAGTTTACATAAATTGCGTATAGAGACACGCACTTTAAAACCCCAAAGATAAAATAATATGTTGAAGAACCGTGGTTGGGAACTCTGAAAATTGTGGACATATACACACATTGTTTGCAGTGCCAACTCAGTCCCAGAATTTGATTACTTCCCATTACTTTTTAATTATTTCCCTTTAAGGGGACTACATGTCTCTGATGTGGTTTTGCTTAGTTGGCACAAACGCATTAGTACATATGGAAAATACTTAATTTCTTACACGTGTCTGGAGTAAGACTATGTTTCATGCAAGTTCAGCTCAGTGCAGCAGACACATCGTCTCAGACACAAATCAAGTGCTGTTTCATGATTTGGATAGAGATGATGAGACCACTTTGCTCAACACTGATGATGGAGGAGTTGGATGAGATCAGACTCCAGTTTGATCTAAACACTTTTGAAAGCCAAGGGAACGCTAAATAATTTAAGAGTCGCTGCTATCAATACGTCAGTATCTTCGCTTCAAGTTCAATTATTTTCTTTTTCTTTTTATATATAATGTGTAAACACAGATTCTCAAGAATAGTGTCAGATATTGAAGTGTACAGGCGGATAACTCTATCTCTGGTTGGGTGTGGCTGTGGGGGAGTATTCAGACCCTCTGTCCTGCAGAAAAGAAAAAAAAAAGAGTAAAACCTGATGCTTACTACCTCCTGGTGATAGTTCTTGGCATCTCACGTGGCCTGTGGCGATGTGTGATGGTACTTGTTTCAGGTGTGTGCGTGTGTGTGTGTGTGGGGGGGGGGAGCTCTAGCTGGAGATCCAAGATCCTCTAGCTGGAGAACATTATTTTTCACATTATCTCAGTACAATAGGTCATTTCCTGTGAGGCTGATCCTCGTGAAGCACTGAAAGGCCCGCCAAGCTCCAGGAAGCAGGCACAGAGTACGGAGAGAGATGGTGTTGCACGCACACACGCAGGCATGCAGACACACACAAACACACACACACGAGTTGGCGTCGGAGAGGCCTAGCGTTGGGGTGATGGATTGGTATAGCCGGCAGTCAGGCGGAGGTTTTCTATCCAGGCACCACGAAATCTCCGACACAGGTTCTGATCTGATCTGCTTTGAAACAAATTAACCACAGATGTTCCTGGAAGTCTTTCCTGAACCCATTGCTGTAACATCTTCATAACAGTGTTTCAGACCTTCTTACTGTCCTAAAGCTTTATAACACAGGATCTACGTTATTCTTGGGTCACAGCGGTTGATCCTAACGTGCCAACCTCACCATTCACAACTGGCTAGTCTCAATCAGCCACCCAACCCCTTCCTGAATTGGCAGGGAGTTTATTACTAAATCATTGAGATTGCAGGTTGGTTTCTATTTGGCCAGCATGGTGGTAGTTTCGATAGTGGTTTCAGTGATTTCTCAAACCACACTGACTACACAGGATATTAATAACGACACAGTTACTGCATTAGAGAAGGTCAGATGAGGTAGCCCCACAGTGACACTCACCTCTTTCAAAGATCAAAACCGTTCTGCAAACATACCAATAAACACTTTACAAACACAGTAGAAGCTTTTGAAATACCTCTGCCTTAGTGAGTGGGCAGACTGACGGACCGACTTAGTATTGCGTAACAACGCTTGGCTCCTGTGTTGTATTATTAAAGCGTTTGGCTTTGATTATTAGGCAGATGAAACAGAGATGTTAATCTGTGATTTCCCATGGGAGGTTTGTTTGTGTGTGTTTTCCCCCGAGAGGTTAGCTAACTGTGCTTCGTAAAGCTAACATGTGTTTACAGGGAGGCCTTTATTAAAGCTGCAGTCTGGGATTCCAAAAAACAACAACGCATCCGATACAATTTAAATTGCTATTGAATTCAACCACATCCCATACTGTAGCTTTGAACAGCATTGATGTCAATTTTACTCAGGCAGTTTTTTTCCTTCCTACAGAACCAATGTGCCGTGTGTGTATATTACTTTAATCCGAACAGGTAGCTAGAACTCCAGATTCAAATTAGCTTTGGGTATACATTACACTCCCCTTTTTGTTTTCTTCCTACCAACCCAATTTAGTGTAGGTGTATATTTATGTATTCATCAAAACAGGTAGTACTCCAATTTTATAAAAGCTTCCAATCTGTTTTAGAGATGCTCACCCACCTGCTCTGTCTCGTGCACATGGCCAGTGAGACAGTACAACATCCCCCTGTGTCTAAACCTCCTGCTACAGTGAGGTGAGGTACACAGCAGTTAAAACCAGTCAGCCATTTAATAGCAAGTAGTTCCTCTCTCTTGTGCCGTCTCCCCACCTCCCTCCGAATGTCTCCCTTTACATGCTTTCCCTCTGCTCTGCGGCATAACGTGGTATTGATTATGTTGACGGACATAGAATGCGTTGCCTAACTGTCAAGCCTGTGTAAGAAGCAGAACTTAGTAATAATAAAGGTCATAAGTCAATGTACTCTGCTCGTCATCAGGATCCAGACTGGCAGAAAGGAAATAAGTTGGTTCCAAGCCACCACGGGAGCAGGTTTGGTGAATGATTTCCAGTGTCCACATGAAAAAGGCAGTTGATAGGGATTCACAGAGAACTTGCCAAACACAACAGCAGATGCTCTGTCCAGGAGCCCACAGACCCACCTTGTGATGCTCTGTCCAGAAGACCACAGACCCACCTTGGGATGCTCTGTCCAAAAGATCACAGACCCACCTTGTGATGCTCTGTGAAGAAGACCACAGACCCACCTTGGGATGCTCTGTCCAAGAGATCACAGACCCACCTTGTGATGCTCTGCCTAGAAGACCACAGACCCACCTTGTGATGCTCTGTCCAGAAGACCACAGACCCACCTTGTGATGCTCTGTCCAGAAGACCACAGACCCACCTTGTGATGCTCTGTCCAAGAGATCACAGGCCCACCTTGTGATGCTCTGTCCAGAAGACCACAGACCCAGGAGACCTCAGTGCTATATCTCTTTTACTGTCCCTCCCTCTCCCCCGTCCCCTCCCCTCAAGGGCTGTGCACTTTTCTGCTGCGCTGAGCAAATAAGCAGCAGTGAGCCTCCTGGCTTTCTGCTCATCCCCTCATTCTCTCCCATTTCAATTTCTACTACATCACTGTACATTCATCACCTCCCTGCGTTTTCCTCCCGATAGCAATGAAAATGAGGGGAATTCTTCCCGGACTATGACAGGAGGTCCACAGAATCCCCCTTGGGTGTTGGGGATGGAGGGGGGGGGGGGTGCAGCCAGGAGAGGACGGGGAAAAGGGAGGACTGTGGGAGGAGGAGAGGACATCCTGGCCCAGAAAAAAATGTGACTCACCTAGCACTGCAGAGAAAAATGGATGAGTTTAATTGATTTTGACTGCTCAGGTCGGATCCAGGCCCCTCCCTGGGGAAATGATGCATGAATCCCAGTTAGAGCTCCACCGCACGTGGGACGGACAGACGGGGGCTGGGGGTGTGGAGGACGAGGTCTGGGGTGGAGGTGCGGAGAATCACTCGTCCGTCATACACGCATCCGTACACACGCTCAACACACGTGCATGTAGCGGGAGTTGCTAGATATCGAGACCATAAATTCGCACGCAAATACAAAAGAAACATCTGGCTGGTAAAAGGCCCGTTTGATCCATTAACATTAAGCTACCTGCAGTAGGCTTCGATTCTATTGTCTGGCTCTTAGGAAAATTGAAAGGGAATTGAAACTGTGACAGATTGAAACGGTGAGTGTAAATGGACGATACTGAATGTCTCCTCCTCCACCTGTACCAGCTTTATCCCCGCTGTCGTTACTCACTTTGATATCACATCTCCGACTGTATGCAGAAGCTAATTAACCCATCAAGCCAGCCAGGGGAATATCCCGGCTTGTCTGTTTAATTGCAGGTGGAGGGTAAGCGAGACGAGGGGAAGACGGCTGTGTGAGGGACGCTACCGGCTCAGGGCTCCTCCATCAAAGTCACAACGTAGGGCACCCACCGCACACAACTGGGTTTTCCATAAGGCTGAGCAAAGGGACACGCCTCCTAGCTTACCTAGCGTCTTAAAGCGGCCCTAAACACATTAGCTACTTGGAGGCAGCCATGCCTGGTTAAACATCTACCAGCTAACTTTGTTAGTTTTGTGCCACAGCAGACGGAGTCCTGTATGTGCGAGTGTGTTTGTTGGTGCTTGTGTGGATGTATGTGTGCATGTCTCCGCACACGGTTGTGTGTCTATCTGTCCTCCTGCAGGCTTATTTCATTAACCTTATTTGCGAGATTGCTCAGTAAATGTAGGTTAGCACTCAGGCAGACATAATTCCCCAAAGGCAGTAGACATTAGCATCCTGTTATCTCTGTAGCTTCCCTGGAGCAGAGTGGGAGCATGGCGGACTCGAGAAACATGCTCCACGTCTCCTCTTCTTTTGTATTCACCCGGACACATCGGTGGGCGAGGGACCGAACACGGCTGCATATCTGGCCTGAAACGAGGTTGGCCAGCTAAGCAGGGGTGGGGCTGGAGAAAAACAGAAATGTACTGAGCTGTAATGACTCAAGACACAGCCGTAGCAACCCTATCCCCTCTGTCTCCCCCGTGTCTCCCCGTATGTACATTTGTGCTCCTAAGTTTGCATACCCTGGCAGAAATTGTGACATTTTGGCATTGATTTTGAAAATATAACTAATTATGCAAAAAAACTGTGATTTATGTAAGGATAGTTATCATATGAAGCCATTTATTATCACAAACTTGTTTGGCTCCTTTTTAATGTTTGGCCTTGTACCAGACACACAAGGTGACACACACTGGTGAAAATAGCAATTAAAGGTGAATTTCCCACAACTGTGGCTTTTTAATTTGCAATTAGTGTCTGTGTATAAATAGTCAATGTGTTTGTTAGCTCTCACGTGGATGCACTGAGCAGGCTAGATACTGAGCCATGGGGAGCAGAAATGTCAAAAGTGTAACAAGGTAATGGAACTTTATAAAGATGGAAAAGGATATTAAAAGATATCAAAATCCTTGCAAATGCCAGTCAGTACTGTTCAATCACTTATTAAGAAGTGGAAAATTCAGGGATCTCTTGATACTAAGCCAAGATCTGGTAGAGCAAGAAAGATTTCAGGGAACCTCAGGAGAAATACAGGCTGCTCTGGGAAAAGACGGTGTGGTTGTTTCAAGGAGCACAATACGACGATACTTTAAACAAAAATGAGCTGCATGGTCGAGTTGCCAGAAAGAAGCCTTTACTGCACCAATGGCATAAAAAAGCCTGGTTAGATTATGCCCAACCTTGACATGCCTCACAGCTTCTGGCACACTGTAATTTGGAGTGATGAGACCAAAATAAAGCTTTATGGTCACAACCATAAGCGCCATGTTTGGAGAGGGGTCAACAAGGCCTATAGTGAACAGAATACCACCCCACTGTGAAGCATGATGGTGGCTCACTGATGTTTTGGGGGTATGTGAGCTCTAAAGGCACGGGGAAACTTGTGAAAATTGATGGCAAGATGAATGCAGCATGTTATCAGAAAATAGTGGCAGACAATTTGCATTCTTCTGCACGAAAGCTGCGCATGGGACGCTCTTGGACTTTCCAGCATGACAATGACCCTAAGCACAAGGCCAGCTTTACCCTCCAGTGGTTACAGCAGAAAAAGGTGAATCTAATCTAAGCTATGTATCGATGTGTATCCCTGTGTGCTCTATGTATCCTTATCTAGCTCCATGTATCACTATGTTGCCCTATTTATCCCTGTGGAGCTCTATGTGTCCCTGTGTAGCTCTATGTGTCCCTGGGTAGCTCTGTGTATCCCTGTGTAGCTCTATATGTAGGTCTAGGTATCACGGTGTTGCCCTTTGTAATCTCATATAGTCCTGTGTGGCTCTCTGTATCCACATCTAGCCTATGTAGCCCTATGTTTCTTTGTAGCCCTGTGTTGCTCTATGTAGCTCTGTGTAGTGTAGCTCAATGTAGCCCTGTTGAGATCCCTCTGGCCCTGTATATCCCTGTTTAGGTTTGTGCGTTCCCGTGTAGCGCTATGTATCCCTATGTAGTCTGTTATCCATGTATAGCCTCTATAATCCCTGGCCTGTGAAGTGACAGGAAGACCAGGGCTCAGTGATATTGAGTTATGTGTCTATCTCTAAGGACCCTGAGCAGATGGTTGAAGTCCCTCTAGGGCGAATGATGCCTAAACTGTGTGTGTGTGTGCTCGTGACCATCTGGACAGAGTATAGGGAGCTTCCCTGGATTCCCATTGCGGTGACACAGAATAGGAAGTGTGCAAGAGTGTGTGCTCTCACTTAAACATAAAATAATAACAACCTAACTGTTCACTCACTACTGTACACTTAACCCATCCATGGGGGATAATGTGAACTGTTTACAGGACAGGGATAGTGTCATATTGTTTTCTGTCAGATGGGTAATCATGGAATCTCCATTTATCTTGTACTGTACCTGGTTTGCTGTGTGCACGGTAGCAAAAGACCTGGTTCAGCCTTGAATCCTACCCCGTGTCTTTCCCTAAAGCCTTTAGTCACTATCAGAGTGAAGATTGTTTTTGATCTGACTATTGGAGAACCATTTGTAGGTATATGTATTCACTTTAAATTACACACACTCCATATCTGCTATGTCAAACTACTCATACTTGAGACATTGTAGCTTTTAGTGCCCTACTGAACTGTATTCTAAATGAAATTCCAGTGTCCTTTCTCTC
Source organism: Esox masquinongy (assembly GCA_016801175.1). NCBI lineage: Eukaryota > Metazoa > Chordata > Actinopteri > Esociformes > Esocidae > Esox > Esox masquinongy. The sequence goes on from JACXGI010001760.1 coordinate 66,577, forward strand.
TCCCTGTCTTTCTCCAGCTGGCCTCCATTTAAAGACACTCCAGGTTCCGGTGAAACACCTTCAAACCCGGAGTAAACCGTGGGAGTAAACTACCTGTCTATCTCCAGAGAACCTTGCTCAACTGTGTTGATCACATCCTCCTGCCCTGTGGTGCCGTCTATCCATTCATCTCTTTCTGTCCCTTTGTCTCTCTCCAGTCCTGTCTGTCTCTTCATCTCTGCCCCTCTCTCTCTCCATCTGTCGCTCTCTCCATCCAGTCATTTATTATTTAACTGGTCTCATTAGCTGGCTGATGGTAGGGTGAGGAGAGGGAGACAGCTTGGAGACCTGAGAGGACCAAGAAGGTAGGAGAGGAGGAAAACATTGACCCCTCACTTGGTTCCGTAGGTGTGTGAAAAAGTTGAAAAAGTTGAAGTAAATGTACAAGGTGCACATCCAGGTAGGAAAGATCTACTGTGTTTCAGAGAAACCAAACACCATCTTTTTTTAGCGAAAGACGTGATTCAGTCTTAAACATTTGATGTAATGTTTTGATACATTATGAGAGCTTGACTACAGCACGTCAGTCACGAGCAGGCCTAAAAGTTGTGCACTCTGTAGGGAAAAGGGATATATTCCGAGAGGGATGTACGCCAAGAGGTGGGTGTTTTTCACTCAGGTTTCACCCCTCCATTTACCTTGTTTTGGCCGGTCTGTGGTCAGTCAAGTTATCCTTCTAGCCTATAAAGTTGTCTCTCAGCTCCCCTGGTGATGTCAGCTTTTTTAGGTGTTAGGCAAGGAGACTGGTACGTGGACTACATGGGTGTTTTACGCTGTCGGACCACTACTCCGCTGGGTCCGCCCATCCAATCAGTCTCACCGCTCCAGCTAAGCTCTTTACTAGAGATGGAGCCCGAGGAGGTGGGGGGGGGGGGTCATCCTGGTTGTAGTTTCAGATGTTTTTACAGCACGCGGGACGATTAGGAACTGCCTCCATCAGCTGCACGGGGTTCATCTAACCAC